>JAOYSI010008303.1:0-11601 GCA_025775065.1 Hiodon alosoides | reverse complement strand
CTCTTTGTCCCCCCCCCCCCCCCCCTTCTCTATCCCAGGTGTGTCAGATCTTGCTGTGTGGAGTGGTTACTGAAGTCCGGGAGCCGGGTTTCCCAGCAGCCCCCACGGGGATGGCTAAAGCCCATTGGCGGAGGAAGCGCTGCCTGCCATCCCCGTTACAGTATGTCAAATAGGTCATCCTAGCACCCAAGGGTGGAGACTATAATAGGCAGCTCTTTGTTAAGACAAAGGAACTGGAAATGGTAGTTGTTCCTGGTGAGTACGACTGGTATTTGTGTATAGTATGTACTGGACACTGTATTTGTAAATAAATATCCACAATTCAGGTTTGCTTTATGTCATGTCTCTGCCTCGTCTGCCTGCATTTTTTGTGTGCATTTCTCTCTTCGTTGCATGCGGGACAGCCAGTTCGCCCTGTGGTTGTGACAATATCAAGTCCATATCGTTTACAGTAGGACCCTTAACAGAGAAGAAAAGTAAAATTGAGTGTAATGTTATCAGAGAAGGACATATCCAGGCAGAGAAGCAGGAGGGAAACATGATTCTAACACAACAGGAGTCAGTACGTCAGTATAGACAGGAAAATCCCTTCACTGTTCGAAGACTTAGTTTCTGTTACCTTTTACATTTAACAATACACAGCCTCCATCTATTGGACAAATTCCGCTACTATCGTGGAGATTTGAAATATACTTTTTCATATTTGCTAAATGCTACTAAAAGTTTATTTTAAATCTATTTCTTCATAATCTTTTATAACCTTTAATCAACTATTAATTATATTTAGAAAGATGAATTACATAGTGTTACAACCCGCTAGCTTTGGGATGGGAAGTTGTTTATTTCGTGTGCTGTGCCATATATTGTGTGCAGGTCTGAACTCCCTCCCAGAGAATTCCAGCGTCACAGGATGACACCCCTCTTGCTCCCGCCTCCCAGGATGACACCCCTAATTGACGGCCATATATAAAGAGGGGGAGGGAGTTGTTGTGGAGAGTGGTGTGTTTGGTGGGAGAAGTCTTGTTAGTTGTGTGGCTTATACTTGATATTCTGACTGCTGTTCTGGTTTTCGACTGTTGCCTGGTTTTTTTTGACTGTGAGTTTGGTTATCCCTACATCTGTTTCTCTGTTCGGCCATTTTGTACAACTATACAAAAATGTATATTGTTACACATTCTTTAAAAATATATTTTTTGATCAGTGTTAATTTACACATAGTGAGTTATACTTATATTGATATTTACAAGTATACATACATAGAATAATATTTTAACCACAAAAAAACACTAAGTACTCATTTTTATGAACTTTTATCAGTCTTTTTAATACCCAAGTATTTACACTTTTTAACCATTTTAACCACACTTATTTTTAATAAAGGCCCCCTCTCCTACTCTCCCCGGTGAGTTTCTCCTTGCCACTGTTGCCACTGGGGGGTCAGGCCTGGAAAATATTGTATTTTTCTTGATTGTAAAGCACTTCATAAAAATAAATTGATTGATTATTGGTGTGTTGATCCCTGTGCTGGGCTGGGTGAGGTGATCCCTGTGCTGGGCTGGGTGAGGTGATCCCTGGTCTGGGCTGGGTGAGGTGATCCCTGGGCTGGGCTGGGTGAGGAGATCCCCGTGCTGGGGTGGGTGAGGTGATCCCTGGGCTGGGGTGGGTGAGGTGATCCCTGGGCTGGGCTGGGAGAGTTGATCCCTGTGCTGGGCTGGGTGAGGTGATCCCTGGGCTGGGCTGGGTGAGGAGATCCCCGTGCTGGGGCGGGTGAGGTGATCCCTGGGCTGGGCTGGGTGAGGTGATCCCTGTGTTGGGCTGGGTGAGGTGATCCCTGGGCTGGGCTGGGTGATGTGATCCCTGGGCTGGGCTGGGTGAGGAGATCCCCATGCTGGGGCGGGTGAGGTGATCCCTGGGCTGGGCTGGGTGAGGTGATCCCTGTGCTGGGCTGGGTGAGGTGATCCCTGGGCTGGGCTGGTTGAGGTGATCCCTGGGCTGGGCTGGGTGAGGAGATCCACGTGGTGGGGCGGGTGAGGTGATCCCTGTGTTGGGCTGGGTGAGGTGATCCCTGTGTTGGGCTGGGTAAGGTGATCCCTGAGCTGGGCTGGGTGAGGTGATCCCTGTGTTGGACTGGGTGAGTGGATACAGATATGAAAATCTAAAGTGAGACTTCGAACTAATAGGATTTTCAGGTTACATGTTAAATGTTATTAAAAGCTCAGATCAGTAATAAGTGAATAAATGACCATTAAAACATCATTGTAATACTGCAGACTGCTTTGGGGTTTGTTTTAGCCTTACCTTGGCGAGGACAAGCAGGGCCGGAGTGAACACCTGCTTGCAGAAACCTGGCTCTAATCAAAAATACATCAAAATGTAAACTTGAAATATTTTAAAATAGATGATTGTTCTACTATAGATATGTTATCCCTCAGAAATTGAATAAATCAAAATGTTATCAACTGCGGCTATCAAAAAAAAAAAACATTAACATTAAAACGTTGCTGGTGTATTATAGCTGTAAATTATATAGCCACAAGTGACCGTTTATTTCGTACATATTACAATTTAGAAAATAGCAGACAATGATATCCAAAGCGACGTTCACATTCATACACTTCTACAGCTTTTTATTGAAGCAACAGCAAATGATCCAGCTGTCTAACCAGTATAACCTGTCAACCGCCTCCTTCCACACGACTACTACATAACAAAAGATAAATTATTTTTATGCATACCACGTCTGATTCTAAGAGCGAAGGGCAGTGTCGAATTTGAATAACAGGTCAAGTTTACCCTTAATATATATATTGCTAGTAAAGAACTCTACTACTGGGTGAACTGGTCGGACTGGGAGGCAGATGTAAGGAAGCGCGCTAACAAACATCTATAGTATTTTTAATCTGCTTCGTCTTCAATATCAGGTAAAATAGCGGGGTAATGTTATGTGTAAACAAATGGTGTTAATCTAATCGCAGTATTTTGAGTTGTTCAAAATACATTGTGATTTTAAAAAATGTTCACCCTCGGTGAACCCTCGGTTCTCTAAATTGATGTAATGATTTGTGTGTAGACAAGCGTATGAAGCTAACGAAAAACTTAAATTTAATTAATTGAAGTTCATTTTGAGACTGACAGTATGTTAGATTCTACTACGCCACTACCATAAATGTAATTCCTTATTAGCACTGTGTGGGAGGACAGGATCAGGTCTGGTTTGGACAGTTTATGATATTTGTCTTTAATTAAAAACGCTAATATTTAGTTTAAACGTTGCAGTAAAAACATGTGATTTAAAAATATGCAAAAGCTACTTCAGTGCTGTGGTTTACAGGCCTGTCATGGTCGAGAGAGACACACTGATGGCCTTGTGACTGGAGTCCAGGCAGCGTTAAGCTTGCCTACATTCCACTGTTTTACTTAATGCTTTACTTAATTCTTATAGCACATTACTATTTAACTGTCACAAATTGCTTGGTAATTTACACACATGCCTTGTGTTTCTGTTCATTTACTGTCTCTGTCCATATGGGCCCCTGCTGGACTCAGCGGGTCTCCCCAGCCCTGAGGAGGGGGCCCTGCCTCTGAAATGAGTCTCCCTGGGATGTGTGTCGAGCGGGGTGCTGCGTCTGAAATGAGTCGCCCTGGGAAGTGTGTGGAGGGAGGCACTGCCTCTGAAATGAGTCTCCCTGGGAAGTGTGTGGAGGGGGATGCTGCCTCTGAAATGAGCCCTAAGAGGTTAGACATTTTTTGTTGTGCATTTGATTTTCTGCCCTACATTTCAAGACATCCCTTAAAGTATTTTTTGTAGTTTTAACTTTTAAGAGCAAATCAATTTAAGTAATAATTTCAATCAGTGACCACTTCACTAGTGATAATTATAGCCCTGCAGTGACTGTTTCACTATGGATGGTTATAGCCCAGCAGTGACCGTTTCACTAGTTATGATTATAGCCTTGTGGTGACCATTTCACTAGTGATGATAATTGCTCTGCAGTGTCCGTTTCACTATTGATGGTTATAGCCTTGCAGTGACCGTTTCACTATTGATGGTTATAGCCCTGCAGTGACCGTTTCACTAGTGATGATTATAGCCCTGCAGTGTAATGTAAAATCACTGATTTCTCTATACAGGTTAGTTAACTGCTATTCATGATTTGTTTTAATGTTCCTGCAAAAATTTCTTAAAGATACTATGACAAGTTCCATAATGTCCCACAATACAAAGCATTGTGAACAACTACAGATCCAACTTGTTTAGACTCTCCTGTTATCTTTCACAGTTCATGAAATGTTCCACAATTTCACATTCAGATCCAAACAATGTTGGTGCCACTGTGCTTCACATTGGTAAACACATCAGGTCGTGATATATATCCCTCTATAAAGAAATGATCATGAAATGGCTGCTGGCTAGCTTAACTCTTACATTGAAGCCCAAGTAGATCAGGGATAAAAGAGTTTCATTTGTTCACTAATAGTTGCCATGGAAATACATTTTGTGATTCCATGTAATAAGCAGTTGATGAGGCATTAAGGCAGAGGTTCCCAAAAAAAATTTTCCGCAACCCAAAATTTTTTTTCTCCATGTTCTGTTCATAGGGTCCAGCTGGAGAGAGAAGAGTCACCTGTTCCCAGCCTACTCTCCATGAAGAGTGACTGGTCAATGATTAATCCATTCAGCTTCAGAGGAGATGTCACATGGGATCCCAGGTAATTTCTCCTGGTTCATACAGTGCTGTACTTCATTTAAACAAACGGAAAATTCCTCCCCAAAGATCAGGACATCCTTGGAGGGCCAGAGGGGCCAATGTGTAATTCGACCGGGTCAAAGTAAACACATTTAGGTGGGGGGTGTAAAGAAAGCTTTAAAACTCCGCCTACACCCTCTATAGTCCCGCCCCTGTTAGATGGAGTTTATGAGAAGGCTGATGATATTTGTGAGAACAACCCGATTTACAGGTGTATTTCGTTTAAGGGACAGGGTGCAAAAACATCCTAAATTAAATATAAAAAATTCAACCTTTTTCTTTGTCATCAATGAGAAATATTTCCACTACTGGCAGATACTCTGTTGATGATGTTATATTTCCTTTGTTAGTTTTCATTTATGTATTGTATTGTGTGCTTTTTCTCCAGCTGTCTGTTAAAGAAGAGAGACCGGTCTTTGGGCTTCACACGCACATTGAAGGTGGGTTTGTATTTTATATTGTGTATCTATGGCTGAAATTATTAGAACAACAACTGTAAGTCACACAGTTCAGCCATCTCACGAGTTGTCAGAAAACTCTGAAAATAAGTTTATAGACCGAATTAGACATTTCTATGGTCTGTGTTGGCGAGATTTAACACTGAAAAAATAAACCAGTTGTTCAACAAAATACCTTACTGAATGTGTTAAAGCACTGCAGTCCAACCCCAGTACCATGATGTCACCATGGCTTGTAGTCAGACAGGTTCCCTATGAGCAAGGAACCATACAGAGCTGGTGGAACTGATGGCTGAACAAGATATCTATCAGGGAACTTAACGTTGGTGACCAAACTATTTCTCTGGTATATCCCATTATACATCATATCGTGAGGAAACCATATATTACTCCTAGTCTAACCACTCCCCCTCCCGATGGACACCCAGAGGATTTAAATGCCTTAGTCCAGCTGAAAGCTTGGGCCAGGAGCTGAATGGAGTGGGCTGTGAGGAAAGGTTTGATATCTTGTAGAGGAAGAACCTGCAGGTCCCTGTCACTGGTGTGTTTTCTTCTCCATACACTGATTACACCAGAAGTGAGGGGAGGTCTTGCCCACACAGTCTCTATGATTGGTCAGTTCAAATTCAGAGCAGGGGATTTTGGACTTTGTAGGACACAAGAGGTGAATGTTCAGATTAAATTTCCCTGGATTTTCCATGTGTGGATGGACCGTACCAAATTCCCTGCATTTTCATCTCATTTTGGAGCACAATTCATTTTTTTATGATTAATGTAGTATGTATAAACGCAAGTATGCTGCCTGAGTGGTAAAATGTAGAAATAAAAGTAGAAAGACAAATATTTCACTTTTATTTAAATACCAGAAGACTTTACAATAAAACATTTGAACTGCTGGTCATTTAAAAAAAAAAAAATCTAATTTTTTGCTGAAAGGTCACTCAGGTAACGCCGGCAAATAGCAGTTCAAGTTGGCCTATGTGCTTCATTGACCTATTGCTTCCAATACAGAGTTCATGCAACAATTTAAACATATAGGACAATCTTAAGTAGACTCATTTAAAGGCATGACCAATTACTGAATGAGGTACAATGCCGTCGGTGTAATAAAACAACACGTTAAAAGTTTATAGACTCATGTGAATTTTGTTGGTCAAATAAGTGATAGATTTTTTCCCCGTAACATTTCAGTAGTTGAAAAACTGGATGTCCCGGTTAATACGGGACTGTTGTCAAATCTACATGTGAACCACTTCCTCCTACACCGTTTTTGTAAATACTATACAGACGAAAACAAAAAGTATTTTTTAAGCATACGTTGTGCCTTGGTCTGTAATTTAAAATACTGGCGATCTAACCTGCTGTAGGCCTATATCGGGAGGTCGCAAACTCAAATGCCTACAGGGGCCAGTCAAGTAACGTAAATGAGTGAAGTGGGCCGTGTGTAACAAAAATCAACTGCCAAAAATGCAATCAAACTTTCTTTATTTTTACTGAACTATGACGTACACACGTAACATAATACAACCATGTATGATACTGGAGATTGTATTTTAAAATCGAAATGGAAAAATACAAATTGAAAAACAGATATTTAATAATTATTTTTTTCTTTCTTAATTCGTTACTCCTTTGATTTGGAACCAGAAACCTGACACCATTTCTTCTGCACCAACATGACAATGTCAGGCCTTGTATTTTGCGTTGCAATGTGCAGTACATAATTTAGCCTTGAATCTTTTAACTGGGAGCGATGTTTCGTTTTATTCAGTTTCATAACAGAAAACATTTAAAAATCGCAAGTTTTCACAAGAAAAATTGATTCAGCTACCGAATCTGGATCATAAATTCTGTGGCACTGTTCATCTATAAACACAGCAAACCTCAAATTTAAATTTGCTCAAGATATTTAAAACAGCTAGTTACTGATATCTTGTTTTAGCATTTTTCAAAACAATTGTTTTCTGTTTATTAAATTTAACAACATAAATTTTTTCTCACTTTGTTGGATCCATGATTTCAGCGGTGTGTCGTGAAGCTCTAAACCACAATGACTGTGGATAATTGTCCTGTCATCTGTTCAAACCTGGCTCTGCTCTTTTTTTTGGACAATCTCAGCTTTTAAAATTTTTTTTATTTTCCGATTTTTCAAGAGAAGTCGGAAATCCGGATTTTTAGGTTTTTTTTTTTTTTAAACACTGTGTGGGCCAAATAAAATACGGTCTTCTATAAATCTACGGTCTTCGATGTCAGAAAAATGTATTGAAGACTAAATGGTGTTAAAGGTTTCAAGGTTGACTGTCTGATTAACAATGACTAACACCTGTGACTGGTAAAGGGAACAATGGCACTCATTGGGTGACATCTAGTGGGTAAAACTAATATTACAACAAAGATAAAAATGAACCGAAAACGGTACAGTTATAGTCCACAGTTTATTACGTGTGTGTAAAATACTGTAGCCAGAGACAGTCATCCACGGAGTTTATTGTGTGTGTGTGTGCGCGTAAAAGAGCGTACCCAGAGACAGCCACACCAATACATTATATATATATATATATTATGGAAGTAATTCCGCGGTTTCAGAATCTGCAGTCAGTTTTGCGCTAGCTGCTGTAGTTTACTATAAATATCTGTTTGAGTGCCTTATTTTAGAGGTACTTTTCTCCCAGAACCTCTCGCTGGTCTTTATAGGACCCGGCGAAAGCGTTCCATTCGAATTCCATTGTTCTGCGTCATTAATTTCAGAATCTCCGTAGAATTTATGCTTATGACTATGTGACGGGAATTCGCCTCAGTTTACATTTTTATTAAAAACTTTGTGCGCGTGTGCGTTTTATTGATCAGTCTTACTTTTATATCAAATACATATGTTTTAAAAAAAACAATTCTGAGCTTGGAACATTCAAAAAATACTATTTATTTTAATAACATCTTTTGTAGTTAGTTCCCAAGTACCCTTCAACCTCAAATACCAAACATATATACTGTAGCGTTTTCTCGGAGTGCTACTACTATGCTAGGTTCAAACATGGAGTCAGACACCGATTAACAGCAAGACGACCTCTTTATTTCGCACATGCACTTAAAATCGCCTTGACAAAGGGAAAGCGGGCAGTGTAAAAGCCCTGTCAACATGGGGAAAATACAGAGAGCAATCACCTGCACATATAAACCCGTCCGCGGTGAGGGCACTGGATCTTAATTACACAAACTCATTACATGGTGATTAACTAAACAACACATTTGCCATTAACATTAAATATAACCGGCACATAGAATACATTATTTACAATGCTTTAAGTACCGGGAGCCAGGTTTCCCAGCAGCCCTTTCGGGGATGGCTAAAGCCCATTGGCTGGGGAAGCGCTGCCTGTCATCCCCGTTACAATACACTCACCGCCACATAATTAGGTACACCTCTTCAACGCAAATATCTAATCAGCCATTCACGTGGCAGCAACTCCATGCATTTAGGCATGCAGACGTGGTCAAGACGATCTGCTGAAGTTCAAACCAAGCATCAGAATGGGGAAGAAAGGTGATTTAAGTGACTTTGAACGTGGCATGGTTGTTGGTGCCAGACTGTAGATCTACTGGGATTTTCACGCACAACCATCTCTAGGGTTTACTGAGAATGGTCCGAAAAAGAGAAAATATCGAGTGAGTAGCAGTTCTGTGGGCAAATGCCTTGTTGATGGCAGAGGTCAGAGGAGAATGGCCAGACTCGAGCTGATAGACAGGCAACAGTTACTCAAATAACCAGTCGCTACAACCGAGGTATGCAGAAGAGCATCTCTGAACTGAATTTAACACACAATTTATACAAGTATCTCCAATATCCTTTCACCCACATTTTTGGCTATGTCAAGGCACAACTGTCTACTACATTATGGGTGTATTCGTTTTAAGCTGTTATCAGATGATAGTTATTAATAAAAGAAAAGTGAGAGAGGCGATTTTTCCCGGTGCCACTGGGTGAGTTAGAACTAGGGCTGTCAAACGATTAAAATAATTAATTACCTTTTTTCCATTTAAAAAAGCAGTGTGTTATTGTGTCATATTGTGTTTTATAGTAATGGAAAGAAACAAAACAATCTGTCTCAAGATAGTTTTACAGCATTATTTTTTATCCTAGTTAAAGTTTACTTGGTTGTCAAGTTTATATGACTTCATTTCGGTGGGACGCGTGCAGGGAAGGGGGGATAACGGAATACCGTGTCAGTCAAAATCCATGTTCGGCCAGGGAGTTCCAGCGGCTACAGGGGAGCGCACTGCTATGAGACGGATGGCATCGGCACAATGTCCGTTCGGCACGTACTTTTCCTGCCTCCAATGTTAATAGGCCTACTTCCTGAGCGATGAAGTTTAAATCGTCTACAGTTTAAATCCCCAACATCCCTATTGCGTTCGCTGTTGCGTTTGTTAGCTTGTTAGCCTGCTGCTCGTTGACTTGTCCATTTGCCTCCTGCGCACAAACTCTAAAAGAGTGCTTTGCTAGCCCTCTCACTACTGTTGCCGGCTTAACTCTGTGTTTTGCTTGTAAATGATACTTCAGACAAAAGTTGACTCTTACAGTTGCTGCAAATAACTTTGCTGATTAAATAAGCTTGAATTATGGAGAAAGCTACTAAAGGGCTTTTAAACGGCCAGTTTTATTACAAAACCCTTACAGATGGGTTTTTGGATAAAAGCAAAGTTATATCAAAATTCAAGCAGTCGACTAAAAACAAGCGCGAGAGCGTGGAGTTCTTAAACTATGGATGGTTCTAAGACTCCAAAAAAAGAACAAAATAATTTCGACAAAAGAATTATCGGCTTTAAGTATTTGAAATTAATCGCACGCGTTAACGCATTAACTTTGACAGCCCTAGTTAGAACAGTGGTTCCCAAACTTGAAAAAACAGCATGAGGCCCCCCTTGTGTAGGTTGCATCCCTTTGTGGCCCCCTCAAGGAAAATTAATGACACAAAACAATCTCAAACTTATAATTTTAATAAAACGAAAAATATAATAAATTGTACAATGCTGAAACATCAATAGTTCAAAGGTTGACAATCCCAATTTACATACAGGTAAAATTATTTAAAAAAAAAAAATGTTCTAGAATTTCTAGAAGCGGCCCCCAGTTTGAGAACCACTGTGTTAGAATACTGCTGCTCAGAACACTCTGTGAACGTTCCATTCAATTAGTCTAGCCCCATGATCATGTTTACTTTGCTAGTGGCAGAAGTATATTTTATCTGTATTCCATGTACACTGACTTGACCTCCCCTTGCTTTCTGGCATAGACTTTCACAGAAACATTCACATTTTTATATTTTACCCAGTAACCCTGTTCAGATTGATCCGTAGAACTCCCAATATTCTGCAGTTTAGTCTCAGGCCCCAGCAGATGAGCGTGGTCATGTTGTGGTCATCCAGTGGTCATTCTGTGGTCTTACCTTTCCCTGCTGAAGGGCCTGGAGTTGACTGTTCAGGGCCCTTAAGGGGGGCCTGGGGATTTTTCAGCCCCTGTTGGTTGGGCCCTCCCTTCTGCTTTCTTCTCCATCTGTCCCTCTCCACTGCAGCACGTGTGTAGGTGATGATTTCCTTAATGCTTTGTAGCAGAACCCCACTCAGGCTGTCTGGGCCGGCTCTCTGTCATGTCGAGTCGGAGGTTACCAAGTGGGGTACAGCTCATGACCTGTAAGATATATTAGATACAAAAGAGAGAATAATGGGATAGACATTATCCTCCTCTGCAACCCTGCTGTGGGAACACTGAGAAATGAGTGTAGGTCTACAATTGAGTTGCTTAGCCATTGGTTTTCAAATTTGGGGCTACCAGGGGGGCCTCCACACATTTTTTACATTTGCTGTATTATTGTAAATGGGTTTTTAAAGACAGGGGGCCCGGCCATAATGCTATTTGGGGGGCCTTGGCATGGAAAAGCTTGGGTTTTGCAGACCCGTTTATCCAAAGCGATTTTCACAGCTTACAATTTCTACATTCATCCACTTGTACAGCTTGTAACTGAAGCAATTCTGGTTAAGTGCTTAAAGATACAACAGCTGTGTTAGGACTTGAATCACCAACCATTGGTTTACAAGCCTGTCACTTTAACCACTATACCACCAGCTGCACCTATAGTATAGTTTTGCTTGTGACCAATGTTACACCCCTTGCTTTCTGCATTGTTCCTGCTGTGTGATTGGCTGTTGTACATTCTACACATCCAATAGATGTAATTCCACAGTTTATATCAATGTAACACAGCTTACAGACAGCCCTGTGTGTTTGCTATAGTTACCTGGCTACTGTAGACTACTGTACATTAGCTGACATTGTTAATTAACATGGTATTTTAATGGACTCACTTAAGCTTTAGGAGGTGGCCTTTGGGAGGTGAGGG
>JAOYSI010008302.1:0-11602 GCA_025775065.1 Hiodon alosoides | reverse complement strand
ATATATATAGATATATATATATATTCATTTTTATATAGCACCACGACAAGGCCAATATTGTGGACTTCATATCTTTGTTACGTTGGTTGTAAGTGCAGAGCACTCTATCCAGGCCCCAATGCCAAGAGCACGCCAATTCCCATGGAAATGATTTGATATTATTTCAGAAATATTTCAGTATCATACACCCCATTGCATTCAAACCAATATATTTGACAGACTTCCATATATTACATTTCTCCTCCATTGCTTATATCACAACAGTCATTATTTTAATTAGGCAAAGTAAAGGTGTGGGTAGGTAGGCCGACTTTAGGTAGATGTAGAGTATAAAACGAAACACTGAAACATTCCCATGTAGTCAGGGAAGAGATAAACAGGGTTCTAATTGTGAAACTAGGTTCTGACATTGGATATGTCCTAATTACATTTTAAAACCATAAGATTTTACCACAAAACGGCAGAATGTCGCCAAGCTAATAAATTCCCTTCCCAACAAGACAATGTCCCCCTGTTTGCTCCTCATCATCGATTTTCATGTTCCGACTTTGTCAGCGCCACAAGGCTAGCTAGCAAAGCAACCACAACCCACTGGCTGCTAGAGTAATGTGTCCATTCGAAACTTTCAAAACTTCGAAACAACTCATCTGGCTCACATTAGAGGAGGTATCAGCAACCCATTCACTTGCCTTATATGGACGCCCCTTTTGCTACAGAAAAGTGGCTAACCTCTGAAGTCGCTGTTCCATGTTCCATTAATTAAATTTTAGCATGCTGTAAAAAGAAACTAATATAATATATGAAAATATATTAGCTAGAAAGGTTCCTTTGTTTTGATACGTCATGTTCCTATGAAGGAAACGGGACTTCTTACTTGGGGAGACTACAAATAAAATAATGAAAGCTTTCATTTTGAGGATCAACCGCAGGTCATGAAAATATATAAAAAAAAATAAACTGGATCTGTAACTTTATAACTATAACTTTTCATAGACTGTATATATCAAGAAATATGTTATCTCCCATCACAGAGAGGTACGTGGGCACTGCTAATTTAATTTAAAGCAAAATGTCTCCGCTATTTCGTAAAAACCCATCTACTTAATCAGAAATATTACGTTAATGACAAAGCACGCATTCTGTCTTGAAATCGTAGTGAAAAAAAAATTTTAATCTTAAAATGAATGCATTATGGAAGAACAACAGGATTTTACAGCACTTTACCAGAGAAGAGTTACATCTCCCTAATGCCAACAAGGAACTATTTTCCAGCAGATCAACATAGGAGTGTATCAAAAGGTTTACAAGTTGTCAACCCCCAACTAGTTAAATATTTTATTTAAACAATGTAACTCCTACATATTTGATATGTTTAAGGTAAGGCCTTTAACGATTTTGCCCTCCAGTAGCACCTGGCACACATGTGGTCAGGTCAAAACCTCAAGCTTCAAATCCCCCATGGATTTGAAAGCTGGGAATAATAAGCTTAAAAATCAGACACAAGAGCAGAGAGAGAGGAAAAAAATAACAAGAAAGGGACTGATCTTTTTTGATCTGCGATTGTGGATGATATGAGAGTGTACAGGATTACGGATGGTCTGCTGTGTACAGCATGACAGCTGCCGCACCGTAGGCGGGAGAGCCTGCCGACAGTGAGCGCTGTCAACAGTGGCCCCACCATATCACAAGGAACAACTGCTGTCATGGCACTGACACGCAAGATGGACAATTGCTCAGCACAAGGTGAGCCGGGAGTTTCGTGCACGCTACAAGGCATGACACCGCAGAGCTAAGCTCTGACAGACAACTTGCCTTAAGCCTGTGAGAGTCCAGAGCCTCGATCAGACGAGAGGGATCGGGACACCCATGCTGTCCACAAAACCAGAACACGTGGGCCCTGTGAAGCCAGGGGAACACTCACATGAAAACTCCCCACCGGCAGGCGCTGAAAAGCAGGCGCCCCCGTTCTCGCATGGGTTTGGCTCGCAACTTTCCCTTTGCGAAAGACCAGAACAGAGGAAGATGAAAGGCCAAAGGATGATTGGGGAATGTCCCCTTCGCCCGTGCCACCCCCAAACTGATAGACGCATAAGGGAATTTGGCAGGCTGCCAATGAGCTGGAGTCTTAAGCTACTGCTACTGAACCGCCGTTACTGATTTATTCATCTGCCTTTTCATCACTTTAAACCAGAAAGTTGACTAAATTATTTAAATGCTCCTGCTGGATTTTGTGGTTAGAACTGTTTTCGTTATTTTTATTTTTTTTTCCAGACGAATGAGGTAAAGACTTTTTTAGATAATAACTAAGAGAGTTACTTATTTTTATTTTTTATTTCCTATCAGTCCAGCAGATGCCAGCTGACAGGTATTGGAACGCATTTGGATGCATACTCAATCAAAACCCTGCTCGGCTCGGTCCGTCACTCAAAAGAAAAGCTTCAACACAGACAGTATGCACAAAGCATCCTCATAAAGTGCTTATATGGTTTTAGCAGGAAGTTGACACGGCACTTATCAAACCCATTAGAGTCTGAACGGCGCAGGCAGGGATTCAGTTCAGGCGCGTCTCGTAAGTTATCACCACAGAAATGGTGGCAGAGTGGAAAAAGATAGGCAGAAAACAAAAAAAAATACGTCCAAGGTTCTGTTATTAATGATCTCGGGAATTCCCAAAGCTGTCCCGTTAAATAGTTGTTGAAAACGTGTTGAATTCATACATGTAATACCTGGAGAATGTAATACGTCGGAACAGAGGAAGATCAATTACAGACAAAAAAAGAACACAATAAACCACATGGCACATATGAGCGAGAATTTTAAGATTATAGCTTTTGTGATTTGTTTTATGTCTTTTCTCTTAAGAATTATTTTGTTTCTTTCCTTCGCTTCAAACACTGGACGAAAACTGTTTCAGTTACTGCTGGACCCCAAATAGGCATTTGTCTGACATAAAGCAGCAGATTTTTGCCCATTTAAAACCAATCTAAAACCACTACGATCTTGGTAGGTCTGAGAACCGGTCAGGCCCATAATCATGGTGGCTGTCGGTGAGGGTAACGTCTGGTCACAGTGAGGTAAGTGGTTTCTCAACCATGTATGACCGCAAGTGTGTGGCCCACACAACAGAGCCGCCACAATTTAAAACATAAACACAGTTCCATTTCCTGGGGTTTTCGTTCCTCCAAAATTCCTTAGCCATGAAAGCAATTTTCCTAAAAGCAAAAGTTCCTAAGAGACTGAAGCTTACTTGCTCATGGATAACAGGCCTTTCTCCGGCGGTTCCTTTGTCAGATAAGGGTTTCCATCTAGATGAGATTAAATTTTGAGTGCACATCATTGCTTACTCCGGACACCTTAAATTAATGGATATCTTTTTTATATCTGAAACAGTGAGATGGCAATGAGCCGTCGGAATATTCCGGAATATTTCAGCATCATATTATACAGCTAAACATGGTTCAAGTACAAAGAGTCAAATATACAAACACTCAAATCTGCGTCTTTCGGGTTGTTTCCTTCTAAAATGAACAAACAAACAAACACGAGAATCTCAATAAGTTCAAAACGGTTGCTCCAAACAATTAGCTAGTCCTCACTAAGAACAGAGTCATAAACACTATGTATGAAACACTACAAAGCCACACTTTCAAGCTTTTCAATATATACGTCACACTTGGTCTTTGAGATGGGCTTTCAGTGTCTATCAGGTATAACAGATTTATTAAAAAAAACAAAACAAAAACATCCTCATGCTTAAACAATTTCTTTGCTGGTCACCGACCACATCCCACTTTTAGTTTATCTCTCCTCCATACAATGACATTTTGAATGATTACCCACATTTGAATAAATACGAATTTAGCGTTAAAAGCAAAGGTTTTTATTCATTTTTAAGTAAAAAAACAAAAAATGCAAATAACAAATTTGCACACTGCTGTCATAACTCAGTTAGTGTCTTATACAAAACTCCACAGCGACTTGGTGAACACGGGAAGATTATTTTCTTTTTGTGCAGATAATTTGATCAAAAATGGAGAGCTATAAAGGCAAAGAATGTTTGCGAAGAATGTAATTTAGCGTACATTGTAATCGGATAGACATTTGTACAAAACTACGGTTTTTAACACAAGTACCGGAAGATTGATCTTTGAATGTTTCGAATGTACTTGACACTACTTGAGAAGATAGAAATAACACTCTGGTATCCCACAAAATAGATTTTCTGCAATTGCCAACATTTGGACAGAACATTTGAAATAAAATATTTTTTTCTATAACTACCTATTACATTAAAATACAAAAAAAACAACAACAAAAAAAAACACACACACAGAGAAAATTATTAAATTGACACAAATGCCAGGGCTTACTCAAAAACAGACTTCATTCAGTACCAAGGAATAAAAAATTGAAATAATAAAAAACGGCTCCTCAATAAAACAGTTCCTTTGGAAGAAAACCGGCCAAAACTTGAAATTCACTTGTTTAAAACACTGACCAGAAACCCTGTGTTCAACTCAAACCGTCTGTTTTCCTAGGGGGCAAAAATAAATAAATAAAATTTTAAAACTTGTGCTTGCCCAGATTTATGACCAAAAGGTTGCTGGATCAAATCACAACAAAGCTGTTTTTCCCTTTAGCAAGA
This sequence comes from Hiodon alosoides, assembly GCA_025775065.1. NCBI lineage: Eukaryota > Metazoa > Chordata > Actinopteri > Hiodontiformes > Hiodontidae > Hiodon > Hiodon alosoides. The sequence continues at coordinate 6,957 of JAOYSI010008302.1, read as the reverse complement.
TATGGTTTCAGAAACTGAATGTGTGGGTAAAATGCTGTGTAATTTGCAATCATTTCACCTCTTCATTGCAGAAACCTGCTCTGGAGACAGCAACCCTATCACCTTTTTTGGGGAAACTGTAGAGATTTTTCTTACAGACACCAGTGTTCTCGATTCGCCGCTTTTGACAGCCTATAAGAAAGATTTATTTTCCAACATCAAACCAAGCTCATATAGAGATGAGTCTATAATGTATCTGGAAACTATCTAACCCTGAACATTTCATTTTAATTTCCACCAAGGAGTCAATTAATGTGTACAATTGAACCTGTGGACCACTGAACAATAAGGCTTAAACCTGTTTGCTTAATCAACTGAAGCATAATCTAAATTTCATTTGACAACCTGTCAATTACAGTCGGTTAATTGCATATTTCTAAAATTACCCATTTAATGCAATTAAAGGAACGCTCAGTCTAATTATTAAACTCCTCCTCGTTTACGTTCACTGCCATGCGGAAACTTCCAGATCATCCAGATAAACATGTCACACACTCCAAAGAAAGCAAAACGCGTGCCACAGTAACGTGTATTTAGAGCAGTCCTTCACTGCACTAGCGGCAATAATACACCGAATGATTACCCACTGTATATGGGCTGGAGTGTCTGCAGCTGGCCACGTCGCACCTGCAGCAGAAAAGAAAAGTACGCAAGTCTCCATTATTCTCTCGCATAGTTCGCCTAACACTACACAGCAAGTATCTCAGCAACTCAGCTCTCTACGGCATTGTTTTTGTGGCAAAGACCAGCTAGGCGGCTAAAAAGCAGGAAGTAGAAATTCTTCAACAACATTTTTTTATTTTTTTACAATTTCAGTTTCACTTTCATATTGAAAACAGTATATTTGAAGTTTGACTTTATGTTACTTTGTGTAACTTTAAGTATAGCTCTTAAACATCAACTACACTAATCCCCGATTTCCAATACGTTTGAGGTTTTTCCAACCGTGACTCTGCCTGACCCGTGCGGTTGGCATGATACTATCTTTTTAATACAAGCAGATCACCTCAAACACAGCCAGTGACAATGTCAGATCTGCCCATGAGTTTTCTGAATGTGGAATATAACGTCATTAACCCTGGACAATGGACAAATACTTCAAGGATCACACGTTTGGTAGTTCAACAGAAACATCTTCATCATCAAAGAAGTCCGCAGCAAAAGCCTTTAAGCATGCACTAAACGGCACCACACCACAATGGAATGTCTGATGAGGTTAGTGATTACATCATGTCTAGATACACAAAAGAAAGACCTTCCTGTGTATTTGCAACTAAAACATATTATTCTGTTCACTACAATCAAAGTTTTCAAAAAATTGACATCTAAAACAGAAGGAAAATTAAAATGGGTCTCCCTTCCACAGATTTAACTTACAAATATGAATCAATGACGTTAACTCAGATCTTTCAGGAAGGAATGCGTATTCATGCAACAAAATCTTTGAACAGTATTTATGACAAGGCGAAAGAATGAAGATTAAGATACTGCCTTTAACATTAAAAACATAGAAGACATGTAGAGAAGATTCTCTCGGTCAGAGTGGGGGAGTCCAACTCAATTGACTGTTTCGCACTGAAAGATGTAACTGTCTTAAACAAAAATGTAGGGTTTCTATGCAAGTTCACTACTCCAGCCAGATAGAAAAGGAGAGGACCAGAACATTGGTCAGCAGACGCCAGGCAGAGAAGGCACCGGGCGGTACTGAGATTGCCCTCTTTTTCAAGGCAACTGTCCTCGACCGGAGCCTTGCCTTGGGCTGGTCTTGGTGGCACCACTGCGGTTAATTAAAAGGTCATAGCGAGCCACTTCTTCCGTGCCACTGCCTGCTTGTATGCTAAGTCAGCAAAGCCTTTAGAAGACTTCCTCAAATGAGATGAGCACCTCCAGGAGGGTCGACTTGTTTCTTCAGACAGCCACAGCTGACAGCAGGCCGCCACCGGAGCCCCAATAGTCTTGCCAGTAGCATAATGATAACGTTAGCCTGGTCAGCTCAAACTGGTTCCTGTTCACTAGCCAGAGCTCTCCCAGCTGTTCATGGTAAAACCCAGCAACTGGAAGTGGTACGCTCCCAAAACGATGCTCTAGCTCCCCAGATGGGCTAGGAAAGAGTGAGCCTTCTTGAGAAGGTTCTCCGTAACTCGATACGGCTTGTTAGGACAAGCTGTGTCTGAGGAAAGCAAGGAAAGATCTCTGGTTAGTGCCAGCGTTAACCCCACAGGCGGAAAGTTGGCAAGGCCTAACTTACCTACATCGCACTTAAAGCGTCTATAAAGCGTGTCGCTAGAACATGAGACTGCCAGGGTTGTGGCGGGGTGGTTCAAATTGCAGCTCCTGCCAAGAAAAAGGCCGAATGCCACGCATGAATGATGGAAAAACTCACCTCCTGAGAGACCGGCCAATAAATTCCAAGAGTGTCAGTGGCTCATCGCATAAATGGCATGAGCTCGGAGCACAAAGAAGGCTAGTACATCTCTGGGGAGGGGGCTTCCTCTAGTCTCTGAGGCCCTTCTGAGAGAGACCGGCCCACAACACTGGGAGCTGGCTGAACGCAGGGGATAGGCAGATTAAAGTGGTCTGGCATGGCAGACAACACATGAGGAGCTGAATACTTCCGGCATTAGGCCCCTCCCTCATCTGCCTTTCCAGGGCAGCAAAGGACACTTCCTGCTTGTCGGGGCACACTGCATACCATGGCCCTCTGAGTGGCTCCTGGTGGGGGGGTTGAAACTCCCTTCTCCTCCTCCTAGGAAGGATATACCCAATCAGAATAACCCATCAGTAGGGACGGTTAATCTTTCATATTTGAAAGGGAATTTACATATTACTAATTAATCCCTATAAATTATGGGATACCAACAAGACCAGTGAAAATAACAATAAAGAACTTAAAGTAAGGGTTTATGTTAGATTTATGTTAACAGAGTCTGTTCTTGAATTAGGCAGTTTTAATAATTTATTCATTTACTTTTCCTCTTCCTTTATTTTAGCATGTTGTTTCAGGAAACAGAAAGTGCAAAATTAAATTATGTGTATGTGAGTAACCTTTGACCTCAGCAAAAGTTTTCATTGGGTTCATTATGCATTATTCTGTTCATACTCCCAGGTCTGCTTTATGTAAGAGAGAGTCCTATAATGCTTACGTCATCGAGGAAATTCATACATGCGTACATACATATTCAGTCCATCGGTATGCATTAACCCAAATGTGTCAAAGGTGGAGCTTTTGCCGCAATACGAAGAAAAAAGTTCTACATATACGCCAGTTTTACTGGTCATTTATTATTATTATTTATTATTAGCGAAGACAACAACGACGGTAACTGAAACTGTTACAACAAGGGACATTTACCCCACTCCCCGTCCCCCTTTTCATCAAACAATTATTCCAACAACGGGGAAGTGTAACCTTTCTTGAAACCATTTAATCGAGTCAATAACCCTATGCCTCTCAGAGTTTACGTCCTCTTTGTTTATTGCATTCGAGATGAGCTGCCGGTAACGCTGTGCAAATGAAAGGGGGAAGTTAATTTGCAAATGAGCTGAGCCTATGCCCTTTTCGCAGGAGAAAGGCTTATTTACATACACAGAGATCGACACTTCAAAACCGGCATCACGGAAACCCATGTTTGTCATGTGATATATAAAAATTACAGTGTGCATCTGTGGCTTGTGCCCAGAATCTAGTGCAGTTAAGATAAAGAACACGTTGACACATACAACCGTAAGTACTGCAGCCATTAATCTAACGTTATAAGTAGAGGTTTACTGATAATCATGGTGAGAGGAGCAGTTCATAGGTTCCTCTGCAAAGCAGTAGAATCAGGTCAGTCCACCATTCGTTGCGTGTTAGGCAGACTCCGCAGAGAGGGGATCAGTAGGCGTCCTGCAGGAGTTGGGTCGGGATGTAAGGTGAGATGACTGCTCAGAGGTTACCGGGAGCAGATTCAGTTGTGGCTTGACGGGAAAGGGGGTGTGGATCTTGTGACGGGTCCAAGCTGCAACAGGGAGCCAGTGGAATCTATTTAGATGAGATGAGTAGTGTGGGTGACCTTCCTATGGCTGAAGGCCACTTGAGCAGCAGCGTTCGGAACGAGGTGGAGCAGCCTAGATGAGCAGACTGGGGGGCTGGCTTGACGCGAGCTGCAGAAGTTGCCGTGTTGCTTGCTCTGTCAGTAATGGGTGGATCCTGATGTAATCTGCAGGATTGGGTGTCCACGAAGGACAGATCATGATCCAGGGTGATGCCCAGATTCTGGAGTCATGGAGCGGGGAGTATGGCTCTTCCGTGTAGCCCCCCCCCCCCCCGATTTCCGCATTGCTGTGAAGGGCGCCGTTATTGACCGCGAAAACCGCCATCAGAAACTTCAATTTTAAAATGACCTGTTCTCGTGCATTTTTAAAGTGCAGTCATTCGGGATATATTATTCCACTATTATTAACACCTGGCATGCGGGATTACATGTGGAAATGATTTGGGGTTTTCTGCATTTTCTTAATTGTCCAGACATTTACTCCTGTTTTTGGGTTTTACACTGTGCTCGTTTGTTATTGGCTGCAAACCAGATTCTCGCAAGTTGAGGTCAAAAGTGTACACGCATCATCACTTCATGAACCAGTAACACTGCATATAAAACTCCCCCAATTACACTTGTTTCCGTTAGACAGTGATGATTTTTAAAAAGACTAGGTTTCTTAGAAAATGTAAGCGAACCTGACAAGAATTAACTCTGTTATCATCATCACCACCATTGCCACATCCACAGGGACTGTCAGTTCAATCAGGCTGCTCAGGAAAGGAAGTAAAAAGCACTTTCATTGCAAAGAGCCATGGAGCCCTCAGTGGGGGCTGTCCTAGTATTGTTTAAAGTGGCAAACATCTTCTCTGAAAGGCCCAAGTGGTCTAGCCAGCGCCTTCCAGTGGCCAAACCCATATAAATGGATGGACAACAGTGCCAAATAGTGTCCTGCGTCCGGCTGAGAAGGCCGCCACGACCGGGATATTTCCAGCGAAGCAGCAGATCTTCTTTAGAGATTCAAACTAAGCTCTCCAGGGCCAATGCGGCTCTACCTACAGGACCCTACCCCATCCCCGCCTGATCTTTAGCAGGCAAAAAGCTACTGCCGGGAAAGCGTATAGGAATCCCACCGGCCAGCACTCTGGTACCCTCTTTATGGAGTACAAAAGCAGGCAGCGAGTTATTTCCAGGGAGTGATCGATCCGAGTCATCCCAAACATGTCCCAAATGGGGTTCACGACCAGGGGGTGAAGCCTCCATTTGGTCCTGTCTGTCTCTTCTCTTGATAAGATATCAGCTACAGCGTACATGACTCCAAGCAGATGAACTGCCTGGAGTGGATGTGACCAGGGCAGAATCTCGGCAATTTACACGCCGGAGACTGGGTGACCTCACGCCGCCCTGGTGGCTGATGTAGGACATCATGGTCGTGTAATTTAGTGGTTTACCGGCTGAGTAATCATAAGCAGCGCAGGTAAACCGTGACCATGCGGTTTGGCGGTTCAACACAGGGTGAGGAACCCTGTTCTGGAGAGTCGCCGCATATGATCCAGTCACCAAGGTGGTTCAGGACTATGGTGACCTTGAGCCCAAATTACAAAGCTGATAATCCGTCATCTATAACGGAGACAATTTTCATTGGAAATACCGCAACCTGGACCTTGGTTACCGAAGAAGGAAAACCATGCATTCATAAGAATCCAATCCCCTTCAGTTACTCAAGCCTGCAAGATCATCAGCTGCAAATGCGTATCATGTTGAAAACATGTGTGCAGCATTCATCATTTATTAAATTCTCCATCTGACGGCAATGACCGTTTTAACACAAACAATAGGGGGTGGGGGCAACATGTGTTGATTTTTGTGGTTTTGTTTTGACTTTTGTTATTTCGGCAGTCTGCAGAGCTGCAGAAATCCCATTCGGTCCAAAAGGAGTAGAAAAATAATATGCTTTTACTACAAAATTTCTTTGAAAAGTCACTCTATCCCCTACCATCTCTTTTTAAATGTCTTTGCGCTGTCTCTAAAGACGTTTTCCTTTTTTTAAAGCCTCGATGCAGAAGCTTCAGCATCTTAAAAACCCACTTTTTTCCCCCTCCCGTGTTCTCAACACTCAACTTCTCTCTTCTACCAGTTCCGACTGATGCTAAGGGAGACATGACATACCAAAATAAGTCTTTAAGTGAACCTGAGTCACCATCCGGTGCACTCTAACATAATTTCTCATTATTTAATGCTCTTACCTTGTTTGCAAATAATAATAAATAAAAAATAATGTCTGCCTGTCTCTCTTTCTGTCTTTCTCCGGTTCTGTGATGGACTGGCATCCCTTCCTGGTGGTACCCTACCTCACAGACCGTCTGTGTCTGCTGGGTCAAGCCTTTGATGCACTACGACCCTTGATTATGAAAGTTTTATTTATGGAAAATGACTGAGATAACATCATAACTGGCTGCAAATTTGATCGAACACGTTTCTTACTCTCAAATGTCTTGGATTGTTTAGTTAGTAAGGCCATAGAGAAACGAGAGCAAATCGTGGGATTTTAGTAAACACTGCCAACCCATGTACCGTTCATCAAATTTAGTCAAATTCAGAGAACACATAGAGTCCAGAGAAAAGAAAGCAGATAAATTACGTGTACATAATTACAAAGTCATTGTTGCAAGCAGGAACTACAACAGAGCTGATTTGCAGGTGCTGGCAGGGCTGTAATGTCTAATCAGTGCCAGCAAGCAAAACAGCGCTGAACCTTGGCTGCCCGTTAGACCAGCACTGTGGTTACGAAACCTGATCCTGGCTATGATCTGAATCCTGAGGGGGGGGGGGGGGGACAGAAGCAAAAAACGAAAAACGGTGAGGTGAGAAGTGGCAGAGTCGGGTGGGCACCCGACAAAAC
>JAOYSI010008300.1:12149-36000 GCA_025775065.1 Hiodon alosoides | reverse complement strand
ATTCTTTTTTCTCCATCTGTCTGTGTGCTCTGTGTATTTCTGTTTGTTTTTTATTGATTACATGTTTGATTAAGCGATAAACAGCTCCAATGTGTTTTTGACAGCAGAAAAGCAATCAAAAAACACGACTTGTTTAATGATGTTAATCATGTTTAATGATAGCATAGCCAGTTTTTGTCAAGGTACTTCAACTTTTGCTACAGGTACCTTCCAAGTAATAAATCATGGGATGCTAAATCATTAATGTCCTAACCAGAATTTAATAACTTCCTAATATATTAACGGCCTCCGAAAAAGGGTTGGAACTAGTTGCTTGCTGGTGACCCCTTGATTTAAAGCAGAATTAAAGCAGATAAGCCCATTTGGCATTATGTAAGCAAGGCAGATCTGTGATAGACAGTAGCATCCAAGGGCACGAGCTCCAGCCTCGCTGTTTAAAGGGACAGGGTACTTGTTGACGATTATCCCCGTGGTTTATTGGTCACAGCATTGTTGATGGCTGTGCTCCTTGATAGGAGAAAAAGTTAAATCAAAGATCAAAGGTTAATGAAATTTTTTGTTTTTTTTCATCTTAAATTTTTATGTTTTTTATTATTATTATTATTTTTTTTTTTTTAAACAGAGGGGAAGCAGTGTATAACCACAGCGAGGCGAACAGTCACCGCATTCTCCTTGGTTCCCAGATCTTCGCCCAGAGCCTACAAATGAGAATGACTCATATTGCACCACTCTGTGGAAGACAAATTCTGGCTGTGGAAGTGGCAGGTAGACTCTGGCTATCAGAGAGAAGCACTATAAAGTCACCCTAGAGCTTTGGAATGATATCATTACAAACATCATAGCAGCCTATCCCTCCTGCCCCACCCCTTAAAAAGGCTATTTGACGGCCGTCAATGTAATGGGAAAATAATGCAAGCACATATGACGGCAAACCTCTGTTTGTTTAGAATGTTGGCTCGACTAAATTTCCAGCAGAAACAGCATGTCACAGACAGTATGCCCCCCACCCACTGCAATGTTTTCCCCTATTTTCCATGAGGAAGTGTTTAATCAATGTGTTTGACTATTTGGCAGTGACTCGATCCCCCCGGTGACAGTCATAATGTTGATTGAACCAACGAATGAATTAAATGGGTGCAGTGATGTCATATGAGACGGGGGCTCGTTGGGATTCAGGAGAAAAAAGCAGACAGTGGGTCGTCCTGTTGAACGTGCGCTTCAGTGCTCTGACGGGCGTCAAGCTCTCCAAAATAAGTTTACTTTGTCCTTCTCTAAGCAGTGTACCTGTCTATAAATAAAATGAGTCTCTTACAGGGTCGTTTATTTATTTTTTTGTCTTGTTTTTTGTGCTCAAATATGTTTAGTGCCAATGTGTCTGATTTCCTACTGCTTGCGTTTCTTTTTTTGCCTGTCAAAATAAGAGTTTATTTCCTGTGGCACATCTAAGGGGGATCTAAATGGATAGTCAGGATCGCAGGGACAAACTATCCTGTGACAACCTTCAGGCTTTCTTGGACCAATATCTAACCATCAGAGGAAAATTTACTTAAATGTAAGCGGATACTGTATGGTTTATACTAACATTAAACGATGATGCATGCTTTTATTGAGGAAATAAACAAGACATTTCTGTGTATATAAGTTTTAAGTCGAAACACAACCACACACACACACACACACACACACACACACACACACATTTAGAAATGTGTGGGTTATTCTTGGGTGTAAGGAAAAGGAAAGGGGAAGTGGTTTAAGCCCAATAAATAATTCCCTCTTTTTTGTCATTGGTATAGTGGTCACCCTGTTTATTTTGTCTGTTTGGTGGTTGACCGACGATCTTAAAATGTTTTTGCCCCGGATGAAGTGGTGTGTTGGTGTAGGCTATGTTGTGGGTGAAGTAGGGTTTCAGTTCTGGATTATACTATGCCTTTCTGAAGGTTTGACAAAGTTTATCTAGTATACCTTAATTAACTAAATAATTGTCTATACTGAACATGTGTGGCTTCCTTGCTGGTAACTTCTGCAGACCCAAATGCACCTTTAATCGTTTCACTCTATATCTGTGAGGTCCTGTTTGTGTAAGGCTTGGTGCTGTCTAACTGTTAAAATAATGTTAGCTGTCGGTTGTCCTAGGGGAGTCCTGTGACTGTGTGTGCGTGTTACCCTCTTTGTTTTGTATTATTTTAGACTGCCCACTTGTTTTGTGTTTGCACACCCCCTTCCAAAGTGTTACAAATGTTTCCTATTACGAGCCCTTTCTTTTCCAACTGTAAATACTGCACAGTCTGTTCCCGCTGCCAATGTGTTCTCAATGCTTGAAAGCCTCAAAGTTTTTTTATTTTGCGTCATTCACCTCAAAAGCACGCTATAGTCTATCTCCCTCAAACACCGCCACGGACTGATTAGAAAAATATGGACAATTATGTACAACTTAACCTTTTCTGGGAGCCCTGCATGCACCAGAGGCTGGTTTGCATTTCCTCTCCTCGCTAGAGTTTCTACCTCAGGGACCAAGGAAGTCCAAGAAAAATAGATGTTAATGAGCTATTCCTATGTGTGGGTTTGAAATTATTAACAGCAAAGTAAAGGTAGCCGTCCAAACTAAAACACACACATACACAAAAAAAAAAGCCTCAAGTCAATTGAAAACATTGGCACGTCCAGCGGGTCTCAGAAGCAAAGTCATATTTAACTGACTTGACTTGAAGGAGTGTGAGGGAGATGCAAAAGGCACCGGTCCAGACGCTCTACACTCAAGTGGTGTGGATAGGAAATAGACTCCAAAAGTCTGTTGATTATCCCCTGCTACCCTGCACGACTATTTTAAAGACGCTTGTGAATAATGCCTTAGAGACAGTATCCATGCAAAAAAAAAAAAAACTTCTCCTGAGATTAAAGTTTTCAACAGAAATTCCCCCCATCAGATTAGATTTTACAGGGTACTTTGAGCTTTCCAAAGACGACCAATGGTTACCTAAAACATCTCTTCATGAGGATTAACTTCACCTATGCCAAGTTTAATAAAATATCTGAACTGAAGCACACATGTGTCATTGAATGTGAACAGTCTAGTAGAGGAACCTACCATTGGACACCATTGGCAGAACTGACCTAACCCACTGAGCGTCCGGCAGTACTTGACAAAATAAAAGTATACTGGTGAAAGTGTTGGACTTACAAACCTGAGACTTCAAGATTACAAAGGCTGGTTTCTTTGTTTGGGTCTCAGGGCAGGCCAAGCAATTCATTTTAAAGTGTTAAAATTTAAACACAATCAAACAAACAAGTCCATTACTAGAAGGCCTTATCTTGTAAAGAAGGCTCTCACTGTAAAATCTCACTGGACACTATTAATGAGCAGGATTTTAAGTTGATAACCGTTGAGCTGAAGCCAATATTGTGATTAAAATAGTACCATTTGTATCCATGTTGTCTGCACAAAAGGCCAACTTAATTGATCATCATCGAGGATTCATCGGTAAAAAATCGATTTCAATCAGATATTTCACAATCTTTTTAGAAAGTATATATACTCTCTGTGTGAAATGAAAATAATTAATACATTTAGATGCTCTTGTGCAGTGCAGCTATGTATTTGTATGTCTCTCAGAGTCTGTCTGGGTGATTTACCTCCTTTCTGTAACCTCTGTGTTTCACTAATGCTAAACCACACGGCTGCTGTTTTCTTCCTGGTGTACTGTTCCAAAAGTATTGCCTGAATCTAATTAAAACAAAGGTCCTTGACTGGGGCCTGAGAAGTGAAGAAATGCCCAGTAAATTCTTCTCTGCATTTCTCCGTGTGCGTTGCAGCAGTCATGCTCTTATGTGAATGTCCGCTGTTGGCAGATTTGAGGGGAAAAAAATAAATCTCAGCATGCTTTTTTTTCATCTGGGTTACAGAGGGGGGTCAGGCAAGGACATTGGCCATTAATGTGTGTGTGGCCAGAGAAAGTGACAAACAATATCGGAAAGATGAAAGGTTACATCCGCAACCACACGGGAGCAAATATTGATCAAATTTACATCAGTTAAATTATTTATTTAACCCTGACTTTATATTATAGGATATCAAATTTACTAATATTAAAAAATAATAATAATAACAGAAATTATACCTACACAAAAAGTAACATCCCCATGTCTGGAATCAAACCAGCAGTGCCTAGCTTGCAACACTGCTCTTTAGTCACTACACCAGTGAAGAGCTTTAATTTGAAACACGCTGCTAATAACTGAAACATGTATGTCCTATGGCTCTAAAATAATTTACTCATTAGATAATTCACTCATGGTTACCAATGCTCATGTGGAAAACCTATGACATGAACAAAGGATTTTTTTGCCAGGACCGGGGGTGAATTAACTGACCAACTGTCACGTAGGTGAATTGTCCCCAGGAACTGTTCCTGCTGGGGGAAATTGTTGCTGTTTTTCATGTAACTAAGCGTGGAAAATCTGAATTCACAGCTATGTGGTTGTGAGCGGCAGACTGCAAATTAAAGATGAAATTATTATATTTGGTTGAGAACCATTACTATTACAGCTAATTAATATATTTTTAAATGTATTTCGGACCCCCCCAACAAAACCTAGTATCTAGACCTACCAGGGGGTTGCAGCACCTTGTTGGAAAACTGCTCCAGGCTGATCGGAATCCATAAGAGATAGTCGTTCATTTATAAATTTTCCATAGCCGCAATTTTTAGTTGCAGGGCAATGAAGCCAAAACCAGCATACATAGAGTGTACTCAGGGTACACTCAGGAAGGAGTAGCAGACACAAGACACAGCCACAAACTCACACACAAAGGGCCAATTACAAGTCCTCACACAGTGGCAGGAAACCAGGCCACCCAGAGGAAATCCATGCAAACACAAGGAGAACCTGCTGACAGAACTTGAACACAGTAACCTACGTTGGATTCTAACCCAGGACCCTGGCGCTGTGAGGCACAAACACTAGCCACTGAGCATATATGCCACCCATAAGAGGTGTTATCGTGCTGAATTCACAGTTCTCTTTTTGGTGCAAGAGATATAAGCGCATGAGTTAAGACTTTACCCAAACCTCAATGCACAGAAGGGACTAGAACTGTTCTTGTGTGTGTCGGAAGTTGGTAGGTAAAGTTTTGTTAAAGGAACTTTAGTTATAATCTATTTTTTCCTGGTCTCATTACTGTGGTGTAAACATGCTGATCTAAAACAAACACGTATAACCCCCTAGCCTCTAGGCAGTTCCACATGTGAAGGAGATAAACAAGCAAAACAAACACAAACTAACGCTCCAATGTTGTCTCCCAAGCCCCCTCACAGAGGGAGAAGTCACCTCATGCTTGACATCAGGTTTTAATCGACAAGTAAAACACAAGATCACCGGTTTCCACAACACATTTCCCCAAAAACAAAATTCCTCTGTAATTCCTACCAGCTGTGCATTATTTTGTGCGTACTGACAGCATGTCTGGAGAAACAGGGAGACATTCAGAACCCTGGACATGACTTCTATGACTTTTACCTGTTATTATCACTCCCTTCTGATCGCAATATATATATATATATCAAATAGGATGAATGATTACAGATCCTGGTACTGAAATGCTTTTTCTTATTTGCACACACACAGAGTGTATAGAGTCAAACGGGCCCAACAGCCTCCATCTCCTCTGCCTCTCTATCCCTTTGCTTGTGGCTCCCCTCTCATCCACACAGTAGTCTTCGCCCACCTCTCCAAAAAGTATTTCTGTTGCATAATCTCAATTAATTGAAAATAGAACCTACTGCAATGCCGTGTGTTGTTTTAGAATAATACTTCAATGTAATGTACTATAATGTTTTGCAGCTAAAATGCAGATGACATCTAGCAATATTTTTTCTTTTTTTTAATGAACTAAAAAAAAAGTCTTGATGTTCTAAAAGTTTTAGAACAACAAAAATCATTGTGGTACAAGACAAACAGTGGTTCAAGGCAGTGCAGATAATGACATCACTAACTCTGCACAGTAAACACATAAAAACGTTTTATTGCAGTGGAATTCTGTCCTGGGAGGAATAGATTTACTCAAAAGTCACTAAGGATATAGGAGTCTGCTAAACGAATGAAATTTATGCAAATGTAATAGCTGATGTAATTTAATTTCAGTGTTTAATGAACTGAAATGCACTGGCGGAGGTCTGCAGCCCCCGTCTTGCCCGCAGCTTATTTGTACAACAGAGCAGGCACTTTTTATGATGCCATAGTGTTTCCCATGCACTTGGCTGGGAAGTTAGTGTTACCTAAAGGGGTTATCTGAGGTGAAGGTGGCAAGGGGCTACATCTAGGCAGAGGATCAAAGGTAGAGCATGCGCCAGGCGGAGTGTGTTTGGCAACAGAGGGGTTAAACTTTCTCAAGGATTTGAGAAGAAAGTTGTAGTAGCTGCTTTTTTGAGCATACATTTTCACAAGAGTAGCGATTGTCTGGGGTCATGACTAAAGCAGGGCCCATGAAGGGAGAATCTGTTCCATTTAGAGTTTCTGGAGTTTTCATGATGTTCACGCAGTACCCTTAAAATTTTACTTAAAATTATATGGACACCAGATATATTTTTTCTTCTATTTTATAAAACACCACCTTTATTACTTACCATTTGCTTGTTTTTTTCAATATTCTTGCACATAGTATCGGTTTATATATTTTAATATTCAGTTTTTTTTTTAAACATACTAAGCTGTATTTGCATATAGATAATTTTTGTCATAGACAAAGTTTGTTTCCTGTGTTAAATGGCAGAGTGAGAAATGCAGGTCCAATCCCATTAATTAATTTTTATTTATACATTTGCATTTTGTGGGTATATATCCGTGGGCAGTCTTGGGCACCAGTCAGACTCCCGTGTCCTTTTTCAGAATGCCACCAAAGGCTGTGATGCGCATCTGAAATTCAGAGAAGTGTCTATCCTGTTCAGTTTGTCTACATTTAGCTCCAGTAAAGCTGTGGAATCCTGGCCTGATGGGTGCGTTCTTTTCATTCTTGAGCTTTCGCCAAAAATATTCTCATTTCATTTTTAAATCCAACTTTAAAGCATTTGTTATTTATTTAAGCAGTCATCAAAGACTCAAGCTGACTAATGCCAGCTTTTCGTTCTGCACCAGATCATACAATCACTAATCATATACGAGAAGCGGTTCATTTTATGATTAAATAAAGCTTGGTATGGTGTCCGTAAATCAATTAGCTCTTAATTCACCATGGCAAGCATAAACAGTACATTTTAATGGACCTGTTTACATGTAAAACTGAAAGGACGACTACTGGATTTTGGACTTGTCAGGTTGATTAGTAGTATTGATTAGACTGCCCTGTTTATGTGTTCATTTGGGAAAGCAAATTAATTCAGTAAAAAATAGGGAAAAACATTCAAAATATAGGTTTCATACTGAAGAGTAATGAGGGGGTACATTAAGCAAAAACGCTTCATGCTGCAGAACGCAATAATAATTATATCATATGTATTTATGCATGAAACATTTTCTGTATGTCATGGGACACCATAACCCTGATTTGGATAACTGTCTGGAAAAAATGAATACGTACATTTTTTTTCACCTAATAATGTTTTTTTTTAAATTTAATATAATTTTTTTTACTAATTCACTCAAGAATTGCGTTTCACATTTGTATTATTTTCATAAATGTTTAAATAACACTAATTTCACATACCTATATACATTCTGACTTAAGGGTAATTTAGTATTATAACCGACTTACGAGGAGGACAAAATTATGGTGTCTGGTGTCGTATAACCAACATGAATAGTACTTAAAGCCCAAGGTAATGTATCAAACAGACGGTGACAGAAGGAATGCATTGTTTTACATGAGGGAACTGATGAAAGAGCTGAACTACTGCTGGGACCAAATCAACACTTTTACAACCAGTTAAACACATTTAATAAAATTCTATTTAATAGCATTTTCTTTATTTTGTAAGTATCTTGTTTCTTCTTCTCATAAAAAGAATATGCTATTAAATACAGTTATGTAAAGTGCGATTAGCGGGTAGCCAAAATTTAGATTTGGTCCCAGCCTTTAGTGTGGTTATTTAGTGTGTTGCATTTCTACACAGGAGCCTAAAAGCACACATTTAACCATATCTTAACAAAAAAGAAGAGACTCCTGCACGTTTTGGATGCCCATAACTGGTCATCTGTGCAAAAATGAGCAACTCACTGTCTGTTCACCAAGAACAAGCTGTGTGTTGGCCGTATATGCAACATATGCATTGACACATATGCAACAGTCAATGCAATTAAATAAATGTTAGAAGTGTTTATATCTTCCAAGTATTTCAAAGTATTGAAGTTTGTTTTCATTAGTGGAGTTTGGAGGTGAATTGAAATGGAGCACTGTGCCGTTAAAATATAAATTGTTAAACAGCAAGTCATAGGGACATGGGATGTAGTGGGAACAATAAGGGAAATGGATTAACACCCGGATTAAAAAGAGCGTTACTGTTTGGATGTTAGCAAATTATACGCCATGCTTTATATTTAAACTAACAACTTCAATCTTGGCAAAACTAAAATGCTGCAAAAGAGAAAAGAACAGTCCACAGTTATTTTTAAAGGTGCAAGGGTAAAACATGTACTAATGAGCTTGGACTAATAAAACAAATTATAATTCTGAAAATGATTAATATTTTGTAGGTAGGTAGGTTTTAGATGTATGTACATGAAGATATTTGATTTGTTGTTTTGTTTTTCTTTACTTTTTATTCAATCCACAATGGCTTTAAAATATCGCCCCGCGAGAGGCTTGCAATGTAAGCCGGTTGGAATCTTCAGATTTGGTCAGGTTGTAACAGTCCACTCTCCATTTGTGATGGGCCTTTTTTGAAGAGCTAGAACAGTCTTACATTATTTGTAAAGTTTTTCTTCTTCTTTTCCGTGAACTCTATCGTGGCGCGATGACTTTGATTTGGTCCGGCCTCAAGTCAGTTTACAGTTTGTATCTACGGAAAATGTCACAGTATCCCTAAATTAGGAATGTTCTCTAGAGCATTAAAAATAAAGCAATGTTTCTGGTGCTTTTGCCCATATGTTTAAGGAAAATCTAATCTGAGCACAAGGTTCTCCAAATTGATTTATGTTTATTTCTATTGAATGCTGACACCTCTTTTCACTCCACAATGATTCAGTAAATGTCAACCCTAATTAGCGCCTTACTTCGAGTCAGTTATTGAATCCTGGATTATCACATATCTTTCAGTTAAAAGATATTTTGACTTTACCCCCTATAAATTGTCCCGTTGCGGTGGTGAAATGCGTGAACGCTGTGGCACTGGGAGGCCTTGGTAACGGCACTGTTCTCCTATGGTGTGCACATGTGATATGGTTTTCTTTCTTGTATTCTATTAGGGTTTATCGCTATTTGCATTGTTCTGTTGTGTTTTTCTCTGGACATATTTGAGAATAAAAATATACAAACTGAAGCCCCGTTGACCTAAAGGATCATCTGTTGGAAAATTTGAAAATATCTTCCTTTTTTTAAAACAGGCTTGTTTAAAAAAAAAAAGTTTTTCGAACAGATGATCCTTTAGGTCAACGGGGCTTCAGTTTGTACATTTTTATTCAATTAACTTTTTAAGATGATTAAGAAATACATGAACACTCCCAAAAGTGAGTTTAAAAAAAAGAAAAGCACACCAAATAAATGTGCAACGTTCTGTGAATGGCTTGTAGAGAAGTTCCATAAATTTCCAAATCCCTGTGGTATACAGGCCAAGGCCACACATACGGTGAAATCATAACTTGAATGTTTACATAACTCCTCCTCACAGTTTGAAAATGGCAAGGTTCCACAGGTGGAGATAAAACCGGTCACTTGGTTATGAAAATATGTACAGCCCCCCCCGCCCCGCCCTTGCCTCCTCACACACACACAGGCACACACGCACACACAAATCCACATGCATTTTTTGCCATCACGTTGGTTTTTTTCACAGAACTATCTTTTTTTATGTTTGTTTTTTTTTACTACTTTTTTTTATTTTGTAAATTGTACAAAAACTACCAAAACAATTCAGCTACCCAATGCAGCTGGCCAGTGTAAACAGCGTTGCTTTGCATTTGCCAGTCCTAATATTTTAGATTGGCTTGGCTTCAAGATGGCCATTTTTAAACATTTAATTCCGGGAAGCATTGTCTCCAGACTGATAATGAATATCAGAAACCAGAAACTGGCGGGTGATGTCTAGTCAATTTTTATGTGCTCTATACCTCTGTTATGAAACCTCCTTTGTGCCAGACTATTAGAGAAACATGGATATAGAAATAAATTATCCCAACGATTCCCATTAGTCTTGTCCCTGTGATGACCTGGACTCAGATCAAAATAGAATCTTGTTGTAATCTTGTCCATACGTGGCTGGCACCTGTCCTTTCTGTCAATGTATATCTAAAACACAGACCCTGTGTTTTGGGCACCTTTACGGGAGTTTTTATATCTCTGATTAAAATTTCCTAAAATATACTAATCAATCTGACAAATAAAATGTATATGTTGGGAGACATTTGTTGACAAAGTGTCTGCATTGTTATTAGTACACACAGTTTGTTTTATGCTTAAATGCACACAATGCACAATCTTTTTCTTGTAACAATTATGATCATGTCCTGCAGCATGAATTTTTGTGTGAAGGAGAAACACTCGGCTTGCAAAATAGCAATGTTAATAGATCTATTTTATATACATTGCTTGATTTTGTTCCTTTAACTGACTGTTGGGAAACAAACATACTGACACATGAAAAAGGAGGTGAGAAAAGCCTAACCACTGAAGGACTAGAAGGCATTGGACTTTGACTTTTTAAGCATGTAAATTAAATGGTTGCAGTATTAATGTCACTGTATTTCATCACTGTGTTTTACTATACGTTATTCTTAAATTTTACTTATTTGGTCTGTTGACATTTTATCAATCTGCTGGCAATAATTGAAATGCAGATAACTTGGAAGATTTCAATAATTTTTCTATATTTAAAGCGTCTTTGTGACATGGCACCATGTGTAAAGCGCTGTATAAAAATAAAATTGATTGATTGATTGAATTGGCAAATCCTTAGAGCGTTTGTTCTACCCTAGAGTCTGAGCCATACTTTCTATTTTATGTTGGTAAAATGTTCAAATCATCACGTCCATAAGCCCATGTGACGATGCTTCATTTATCCATCTATATATTTATTGTAAGTTGGGATCAGAAGTTCTCTCAGGGAGATAATTACCATTGCAAATGTGAAAACACAGGCAGGCCGCGGTCGACTTTGGTGGTTATAGCCACCTCTGATCTGAGTCTACTGGGGAGCATTAAGCATTGGGAAGCAAACTGCGAGCTTTGCTGGTCGCCGTGGGACGTGGCAGAGTAGCGTTACAGCTGGGGACCACCCGGCTGTGCTGGTCTGATCAGAGGGGATCCTTAGAGAGGGCTCCTCTGTGAACACCTTTAACATGGCATGGACGGAGGAAGTGAGTCGAAGGAGTCCCACTACATGCTAAAGGAAGGGATTTTCCAGAGACATTTAACCTCTTCACGCCCAAGTATTTGATATGGTTTTATGGTAATCAGAGAAATATACCGTAAAGCTATTTAGGAAAAGGGCTGGAGATGGTGGGGGTCAAAGAGGAGGTGGAACTTTAATTTCTGGAAGATCTCAGCTGGACCGAAACTACTAAGTGTATGAATATAATAAATCACTATAAACCTCAGTCATTACTTAGATAAAATATGTTCACATGCAAGGCTTGTGATGCAAGTTATCACTTCAAGTTTTAACTCCCCATGTCTCCATCCATAAAAAAATGACTTGATTTGTTCCTGCGTTATTTTTCTTGTGTTTTACTCTCAGGACAGTTTGCGCGACCTCTAGCACAGTGTACCTTTGATATGGTCTGGACTTATATTGCGTTTTACCTGCAAGGTATGTAACGCATGCTGTTTTTTTTTTTGTTTTTTTTTGTCGTTTAACCATATCCTTTTCTCAAACTGATATTTGAGTTGAATAAAATTACTGAAAGGAATGCATGCAAAATTTTCTTTTGGATCAGTTAGAATGGATTAACATTAATAGACTTACTTTATGAAGACAGGCAGCCCTTGTAAGCTGGCCTGAGTGATCCTGGCAGGTGGACTTAATGGACTTGGCTAAGAGATAAGACTGATAGAATGGAGTGCACCTGCCAAAAGCTGTTATTTGACTTGATATCAAGAACTTGCATGTCATAACAAATTATTAGCTGAGAAGGAAGAGAAATAATCTGTGTTTCAAAAGTCTCGTTTTAGTGCCTTCCTGCCTTTCAACTTTTCTGTGCTTTAAGGAAACAAAAGATCCTTATTTTAGAATACGACCAAGATCGTTTTTTCTCTGGCAAAATGTTGGAAAGTGTGCTTTGATAAAAGTCAATTTCTGTAATTTTAAAGTAAAACAGGGAAGCAGAACAAGATGGAAACACAGCAAAATACTCGTGACACAGATGAAAACATTTTTTACGAATACAAAATTTGAGAAAAAGTAAATGATATATACCCTTAGATAAATATTCTAAATGTGCAATGGGAAGGAAAAGAACAGCTGAATGAGGGAGAGATCTATGATTGTGCGAAAGAGCCATGGGATGTTTAAAAATATCATATTATAAAAAAAGACCTTCTATAAAGGATTAGCCATTCTAAAACCAGAAAATAGTGCCATGAGGGAGGTGAAATCTATGAAATCTTGTTTGGCAGATTAAGTAGGTATTTTGAGCAGATATAACATTGCTGACATTATTAAAACCAGAGTTCTTCACTGGCTAACTCCGACCGACAACACTGCACAATAAAAACAGGGGAATCAGGGGAATAAAATAAACAAAAAAAAAACTTCCCCTTGTAGATTTCTGCTGCAGTATTTCCTTAATTGTTACTTTCAGTGTTTGGCAGGGAACATGTATTTTATGTTATTGCCACATATATTTATTTAAAACATTTTTTATGATGGCCTGTAAACCAGAGGAACTGCTGTGTAAACAGTTAGTGTTCCGCATGTGAAGAGCAAATAGCAATCACCTGATGCGTTGTGTTTTCACTACACTCAGGGGCCCCTTTAATGCAACTCAGTCACTGCCTAAACAACGCCGGTTGCTGCCTAATTATCATTTTCAGCTAGATTGATGCAGTTCATTTATTTCATCAAAAGAAATCACATTGAGAATGAAGGCATTTACAGATTGTTTAATGACTTATGTACAAGTGGTCCTTGATATCTCTGGTAATG
This sequence comes from Hiodon alosoides, assembly GCA_025775065.1. Classification (NCBI taxonomy): domain Eukaryota; kingdom Metazoa; phylum Chordata; class Actinopteri; order Hiodontiformes; family Hiodontidae; genus Hiodon; species Hiodon alosoides. The sequence continues at coordinate 22,711 of JAOYSI010008300.1, read as the reverse complement.
AAACACAGAATGGTACTATTCTGTCAATATCAATACAAGATGTAAAAAGCAGTTCTGGAAGTACTTATCAGTGACTGGCGATAAATTTAAGATATTTAGGTCAACGGCAAGTGTCAAATTGTGTCTTATTTTGACTATTTTATTAGTTTTTACTGTATTGTTTATTTTTTAAGACTGTCATTTAGACACATACTGCTGACAGGAATTAAAGGGCAAAATAACGATCCGTTGTGTGTCCATGATGGGACACACATGATGGGGTTAGCTTTAGGGCAGATGAAGTGTGATCATCTGTACAAAGAGGTTTGCCGTGGAAAGGTCCTGTTTTCTTACTGCCGTCAAACCTGGCGACATGAGTCCATGCAGACAGGGGCCATTCCTTCCCCCAGTGCCTTTTGTTCCCCATAAACACTGTACATCATTGTTGCGCCCTCCATCATCACTTAATTTTGGGACTGAAACCGAAGCCCCGCGGCCCCCAGCTGGCAGCCCGTCTTGTGGCCAGATAGACCGATCCGTGGACCTTGGAGGGCCTCCCGCCCGTAGTGATTAATTTGTCCGCTTGACGCTCAAAGATGCCACTAACAAGGTATTCAGAGCACTGCTGCTGCTTTGTGGGTCCCAGTGTTGTTAGGACGTTATATACGTTTTAAAATCTTCTGGTGAGCTTTTCCTTAGAGTCGAAATGTGAGCTGAAACCCTCTCCAGCACAATGATCTCTTTCTAAGAAAATGTTCAGTCATTAATTTGCTCTTACTGTAAGTCTAATCCCTCCCTGATGGCATTAGAACAACATTTCAACCTAAGCCATCCGCATCAACCTTAATTTGAATAAATTTGAATGCCTTCCCTCTAGGTCCTGCGTTGGACAAAGCAGGATATAAGTTAGCGTAGTATGCCTCCATGTTTTGCATAATTATTTGGTATCAAAATGGTATTGTTTTAAAGACATACATTGCTTTTCTTCTTATTGTAAGGGGTGTTGAAATCTCAGTGTGTATGTTAGAATGCATTAGTGTTTTTCAGTGACAAACAAAATCAAACAACTCTTCATTGTTCAGTCAGGGGGTGTACACAGGAAACTATAAATTATGCTAAAAATGAATTTGATTCAGTGTGCACATATGCCAGATGTTGCGTTTGCATGATACCGCAGTTGGGAATACAGAGCTGGAATGTGAAGTTTTGTTCTGCAGTGCAGCCAAACTTTGTGGAAATCCCTTTTCAAGATACTGAATGTGTTGATTTATAAAGAAATCACTTTCAATTAATAGAGCTGAAAAATTATATCATTCAGCTATTGTTATCTGAGACAACCATAATACACTGAAATAAAATAAAACTTGTTAATTGAACTTAATTGAAATATTATCTTCAAACAGAAGAACAATTGGGTTTTGTAGGAAATGAGTGTGAACTCTTTTTTTTCCTTAGGGGAAGTGCTGAGTTTAGCAGATGACCTCCTGACCGGTCTGGGCTCCTCGTGTGTGGTGGCCGGTAGGCGTCATGGTGACCATCCTCACTCCATCGTCTATTCCCTGGTTTTCAAGTGCCTCGAGCCAGACAGCCTCTACAAGTAAGATTTTTTTTCACAAAATGATCTACCAAATAAAACCAGCCAAGCTCGCAAGGGAGCAAATTTAGATATATGGACCGACTTGAGACGACTTGAGACGGTTGAGAATTATTTATTAATTAATTTGATGGAAATATTTAGAGGCAAGGTGGAATGAAAAGTGCGACCCTTGAGAACCCGAATATCCTCTTCCAGATGTAGGCCACTTCCCAAACTCATTCCTAAATTTGAGCAGAAAACACATAATCGGTGATTTGAAATTTCTGATTTTTCAAAGAAAAATTAGATCAAGCATTTACTTCCTTTATCTTTAAAATGGCTGCTTTTGGGTAAACTGCCAAATGTTCTAATGTTGTGGCTGCAACTGCATGTTTAAATATTTGCTATAAGAGAATTATAAGTGTTAATGTTGTTTTCTACTCTCTCTGTCTCTCTGTATGCAAAATAACTGAAGCACTGACACATATTTTTCCTACAATGTCCAAAGACTTGCGGGTTAGGTTCATTGTCCATGCTAAATTTATGTGTGTGTGTGTGTGTTTATCCCTACCGGGATTGACGAACCTCACCAGGATAAGTAGTTTTGAACATGGATGGATGGATAATTATCATAATGATATGATAATAATTAAAAAAGCAATGCAAATATATTATACTTGCTCTTTCCCTCAGTTTAGTTATTAATAACTTCATTACCAAAGTTTTTAACAGTATTTAACTGTTATCAACTATGTTGATAAGGTTGTTAAACCAGCTTACTTATTATTTCTATATCAAAAGACGCCTGTCAGTTCTGTTAATTCTTGATAGCTCCATTATTATTCTGACGATCGTTGACGCTATTCAGTTTTGGAAAAATAATAAATGTGGGCATTCTTTGGCAAATTTAGATGGTATTGCTAATAAAAGTAATTAAACATCAAAGCGAAAGTTTGAGCCAGGTAAATACTTGCTTAAAGTGTAGGTAAAGGCCAAATGCGTTACTTTTTCAGACAAAAGAATTGCCTTGTGTGGATAGTGATTATCTTAATTGGTGTGCACAGTAAATCTTTTGTGATTATAAGATCTTAGATGATGCATTGTTTCAGAATGGTGCAAAGCAAGGAAAACAATGGGACATTATAAAGAAGCAACCCTGTACTTCAGTGAGTTTACAATTGCATACACAAAGAATAAAGAAAGTTGAAAGCTTCTTCACAACACCATGACATTTTACTCATCTAACTTTGGACCTGCGTTCATATGTTATGGGAAATGAGTGCTTTGCAGTTTTCTCTAAATCAGCCATCCTGAAAAGACCACTCCAAAACAACAATTGCGTATAAGTTTACACATGAAGAAAATCCTCAATGCCACATCTCGTTTATTGCTGTATGACTGCCACGTGTACTAAGAATAAGTAAACCAGACTGGGAAGAGAAGGTTTGAGAAGAAGGCATAGTATAGGGGTTCCCAACCCAATTCCGGCAGGGTTGCCTTGCAGGTTTTCCCTTTAATGACTATCAATCTCAATTTTGTGAGAAAAAACTAGATTGCTTGGGGTAAGTTGATTCAAGTGCTCAAGTGCTGAGCTGGTACAAACATAGGGGCCTAATTTACCAGGATTTGGAACCCCTGGTCTAGAAGAATAAAATAGTTTAGGTGAGGGTTTCAAATTTTTTGTGCATTTTCCACATAAGGTTCAGAAAGGATACAAATTATGACGCTAGAGGTCCAAACACAAAGAAAAAGAATATAGCAATAACTTTTGTTCTTTTTTATGTCACATACCTACATTGATAATTCAAAACAGCTTTGGAGCAGGAGAGCAGAATGTTCCTTTTTGCATGAATGTAGTGACCCAACACCCGTAAGCATGGGTGACAAATCTGCCATTTTTAATGGCTTAGTATAAATCACCAAATCTCTGTTTGATAATGTTCGTCTCAAAAGGCTGAAACGCTTCAAAGCATGCTGCCACAAATTTATGAGCGTGTAATGCTAAGATGTGGCTTTCAAAGGATGCTTTAGAAATCGCTGGCTGGGATGGGGCTACCATCCTCTGTCCAGCTGAATTTGTAAAGCCTTGTAAGGCTCTTTAGCTTTGATAAGATTTCCACACATTTATAAAGCAGGACCAATTTGATTCAAACAAATCATTCAAACAGGGTAATAAAACTGGTAAAAGTGCAGATATGCAGATGGAAAAAAAGTTAAACTCATTTTATTGTTATTACCATGGTCACATATCAAGAAGCTTGAAGCAACCAACAATGTTGACTTTTCAGTTTCAAACTTCCTGAGATTTATTAACCAGTTCTGAGCCCACAACACATGTAAAAAAATAAATTATTATTATTACGTTGACATTAGTCTGCGATGGGCTTTTGTTCCAAGAAAAGAAAGTTGCCACCCCTAGTAGAGCTGGCGAGCCTGCACTTCAACATGACTTCCTCCTGGAATGTCTTCCATGCTCTGCTCAAGGCTTGTGTCCGGCCCCGGTCCTGTATATTCCCAATTGATTATTTTGGCCTGTGCAAATAGTCAGACAAAACACTGGCTGGAAATCATAGAGAAAGCCTCTTACTGCAGCACACCATGGCTCTTCCTGCTGTGATGGGCCTGACAGGCACAGGTCCCAGTGTGCATGTATGACCCCCACATTACCTGCACTCTGATTACACTACTCACTGCTGCACGTTCCCTTCTTAAAATTATTTTTATGAGTATACTTTTTTTCACTCATATATGGCACAGAGATACCCATGATCTTTTTGCTTTAACCCTGTGCACATCATGTAAATTGCTTACACTTTATGTTCAAAATCAGTGTGTTAGTGTAATGATGATCTAATGCAAGCCCATCATATTCCACATTAATGTAAAGTGTTACTGATCTTTTTTAATACTTGGTTTTGATTGTAACCAACATGTTAAAAGCAGTCTCTGACAGGTATGTTTTGGCGACTGGCAAAATTACTCTTGCTACTGCATGAAGTGCCAACCTCAGAGCAATGGTTGGTCCTTTCAAAAGCCAGAAGTTTTTGTATCCATCCAAGGAAGTATCTCTTTAACAGAGTATTTGACTGGATATCCATAAGCTTATTCTCAGCGTGGAAGTATTCCGCGTCCTCTTCTTTTAAGAGGAACGGGCCCATCACCCTTGCGTCCTTGGCGAAGTATTCATCAACATCTGAGAACCATGATTTAATCTCCTCATGTAGCCGCTCCATGTGGTGGGTGAATTCTCGGACCAAAGCAGCAGGTATTTCCCCCCCAGACTGTTCAGGCAGTGATGGAAACTGTTGTTGCTCCCTCTTCTCCAGTTTGTTTTTTTCTGTATTCAGTTTTATGTGTAAATGTATCCACTGTCTCTGTGTTCCATAACATTAACCTCTGCACCCTACATGCGTTTATTTCTCTCAATGTACAGCCTGAATATATCAGCCAGATATGAAGTCTTAATGAAATACTCATCTGTCATTTCTCTTGTCGGTTTCTGACTATGGATAGCCGGAAATGGTTTTATCTTACTTTGAAGTTCTATAAAATGTGCAAGCACTTGGCCGTACAGGAGGAGTATTTGCTGCGCCTCATCTAGTTGGATAGAAAAAATTCCCTATTTCACCTTCCCTGTCAATGTTCCCTCAATGTTTCCAGCCATTCTATAAATTTTCTTTCCAAGGAAAAACACTCTGGGTTTACCCACTGTCACAGGGTGTTTAGAATCCTGGTGTCTCTTCGATTTTCATGGTTTCATGCTTTCATAGCCAGTTTCTTACCACACACTCAATTTAGAATCTTCTAATTTTTAATATGAAACCAAAGTCAATATAACCAAATTCTACTTGTAAGTCCCCATTTCTTTCTTGAAAGACGCATAGTTGCAGTCTCTCTGGTGCTTAGCCATTGTTTCCGTTTGGAGTCTTTCTTTAGCTGGTTTTATTTATTTATTTATTTTAATGCAGGTAGTTAGCAGACTTGCTATCTAGCTTAATTCTCCATATTTTGAAAATTAATTACTGTTGACATTTTACTCTTGTATCTTCATTTTTCAAAATAGAAATGCAGAAACTATTTATGGGTCGGGCCACCCTGCTGCTGTAGGGTATTTTACCAATATTTACCAATATGTTTGTGATGAAATTATTTTACTGCAAAACTACAGCTGTTTTATAGAGAAAAATTGCCTTTGTTCTTCAACGTATTTGTTCTAGTTTCAATTTGTTTCCAGATAAATTAGAAGTTTACAAGAAGAACTGTCTGAGCAAGCATCTAAGTTGCTGGTACCTGTCATTATCATGATAACAAGAATGGACCTTCTTAATTTTTATCCTTTCATTACTAACTCGCTTTTTAGAGGTCTCATGGAGGTTGTCATGTATACTTAGCTCATGTCATTGTGCTGTATAGGGGTCAACATCAGTTTGGCTCCTGAGATTTGAACATGAAAATGTTCAACAGTTATATTAATTAACAACAGTGTACCTGATGTCCTGTATAGACATGCATCATGTTAGCTGGATGAAAAGATTACATTTTACTTTATTGTTATGAGAGGAATACTATTAATAATAGTGTAATAGTATAATAATATATTTTAAACATATTTTATACAGAGTATAATCATCTCATAAAACTGTTGACAATGATTTTTAAAATTTATATCCTGAAGACTAAAAAAGCCTTTAATCTTTTTTCTTTGGCCGGAGACTCAAAAACCAAAAATAGATATTTGTATAGAATAACATGGTTTTATGGCTATAAAACCATACAATTACCTATATAATTTTATGTATGAGGATCTAAATCCAGATGACCTCAGTCCAAAGTTTTTCTACATGTAAATACTGACATGGCACTGATTTTACGACGTCGCACTGTGATACAAAACCTCATCATAAAATATAATGACCGGAATCTTTATGTGAGGCTCATTAATACAGAAAACTTACAGATACTGCAGCTATATTGTTTATCATAATTCAGCACTGGTCATATAATATTTATGTGCAAAAACTGCTTTAAAAATTACCCACCTCCACCACCACCCCTGCCAAAAAATTATAATGATTTGAAATTTTCAACTTTGAAAATTGATAATAATAATTGATAACTGACTCACTTTTAAAATAATCATAAAATAAAATCAATAGTGAAGTTTATGATAAATTTGCGACTTATTCGCCCTGGTACCAAATCTAACTTTTCTCAGTCTGCGATGGGGCACGGTGAAGTTTTCTTGTGCTCTATTGCAACGCAATTGTTTTGAATTGGTTTGGCAGAAAAAAAAGTGACATTACACCTGAACCTGGTGTCATTTCACTTTTTTTCTGTCAACATTTCCTATCATTGCAAAATATAACAAATGCATTTTTAAGAATTTTCTACCTGTAAAATATTGCTTTCTTTCGAATAAACCTATGATATTTTAATTTTTAAAGAGTCACAAAACGTTTCTGGCTTGGTTAGCAGGGGCAAGAGTAATTTTTATAAAGCTATATTTACTGATTCACTCTGAGTATTTGATATGGTGTAATGCATGCAAATAGACTGAACAAACTTTAAGTGTATTATGATACCACCTAAATAAAATTCCCTGAAGTGCAATTCACAGTTAGCTAATTTGGCTAATTTCTCCCCTCAGCATTAACGTTAATCAAAGCTAGACAAAAAGCTTTCAAAGACTCTTTACTATGGTATTGAGGGATACCTAATATAGGAACAGATATATTGGTCACTTCAATGCATATTATTTTGTAATTAGTTTGAATTAGTATTATTTTGCAATAAGTCATGAATCAGTGGTCAAAAAAAGAGGATCTGGTTTAAAATAATGCAAAATGTCTAGCTGTGATGCTGCTTACCACCATACGGCTGGGGGCGCACTTGGATTTAGGCTTCCCACCCTAAATTGATTCATTTTTCCAGAATCTTTCCATAATAACACTGTATCAAATAAGAATATGATTTATTGACTGTGTTTGTACCTGAAAAATAAATTGTGTCAAATGAACTGTCAAAGGACAGATTGACTTTCCATTGATTGTTCGCTATCCTGGTGAATTACAACCAAGGAACTTTTTATAAAGAGTTCAGTGTGCTATGTGTGCTATATAGCATCATGCGGTGTGTGTGTGTGTGTGTGTGTGTGTGTGTGTGTGTGTGTGTGTGTAATAAACAGATATGCATTACTTAATTTGCATCATCAGGCTTAGTGTGAATACTAAAGTAATTAAATACTTAAGCAGGGAAGCACTGATTTTGGCACAATACGTGAGAAAGTTGACAGAAGCAAAAAAAAAACTTTAGGAATAACTTTAAAAGTGTCTATGCCAAGGTGCTAAAGAGCCTCGTTATATCGGGCTAAGGTCATAACAGGAATGGAAAAGGGTCAAATAATAAGTTTTAGGGTGGCAGGTCAGCTTTTACTGACTTTTCCTGAAGTGGTGGAAGAAAGAAATAAAATATTACTACAATCAATAAGAATAAATGTATGGGCCTCCAAACAGGCTTTACCGCTATTTATATAGTAAATACTGAAACATACATAAAACACTGTTTCGTAAGATTCCACTGTAAAGGCGGCTACTTGCCAACAAACCACATGTGTTTGAAATCATTCTCTTTTTTGTCCACTCCATTAAGGCCTGGCAGCTCAAAAACAGCTAGGAGTTTGATCACTGTACACCTTCCAAATGTCCTCATACCGTAGACAGTTGTCATGAATCATACGCAAGTTATAACATGTGCTCACAGAGAAAAACATAGTTCCTTTTTATAGTCAGTTTATCAAAGGCAATGAAGAATAAACAGCAATTACCATGTAATGATTAAGAAACCTTATTACACTTTAGAACTTATCTCACAACTCTCTCCAGCGCTCTCAGAGGCAATACTTTTCTTGGTAGTAGTCAGGTTAGCTAAATCGTTCTCCTCGACTGATCAAGACAGTAGGAAAGGTGGTTGAGCTATCATGTTTGAGTAAATCACCATGTAAATATGATTCAGCCTGCCTGGAAATATTAAGTGTATCCAGCCAATGGTTGGGACGATGTGGGCAAAGCACTGCCCACAGAGAAGACATTATATATATATATATATATATATATATTTTTTTTTTTTTTTTTTTTATTTTTAAAAATACAGGGATGAAAAGATATTATATTAAATATATGTATGCCATCCTTTTTTTTTCTTTTTCTTTGCTGCCTGAGTCACTCAGGAGGCCCTGCTGCCATTGTTAAAAAGTAATAAACCTCTGTTTGACTGAGGAGGATACACACAGAGTTTTTCCCCTGTGAGTTAGTTGCTTTTTATAACTGGCGATTACTCAGTTTACGTAAATAAACCTCTTTGTTCAGCCTTGTGCCAGCTCCAAAGACAGTTTCCCAGTATCAATCATAGGTCCGGCAGTTTATTTCTAAAGAAGCCTGCAAGGGTTGGGTCCTGTCACCGAGCTTCCTCCAATTTGCATCAGTGTAATGGAAGATTAACGGAAAGAAAGCTCTCTCTTGAAAAGCCCAGTAAAATATCAGACTTGTGAGAGATGATGGGTAACTAAGTCTGCCAAACTAACTGTAAATTCAACAGCTGTTGATTGTGTTCCTGGCAATTGTGTACCTCTTGAGGCAGATATGCCCATGTGTCTACTTTCTGTAGACCCCTGTTAAACGTTTTAGACCACCGTTGGAGAGTTATCAAAATCTCAACGAATTTCTTTCAGCTCCCTTCCCCCAATGCTGGATTATCTGTCTCACACCAGCTTTCTTATGTCAGTATTATTTCACACTGAGGTATGGTTTAGCAGACCAGAAACTTAACTGCATAGCTGAGACCTTGGGAATTTGATGGGGAAGTCATTATATTTTCTTCTTTGGAAGTGAAGGAACAGCAATTCTTGATGTTATGTAAAATGTTTTTTTTAAATGCTTTTTATAAATTATACCAATTGTGTTTAAGTTAGAAAAGAAATGTCAAAAGAGATTGAGTTTAATATGGTAATTATTCTTTTGGATAATCTACTCTTTCATTTTTGTATTGTGCTTATTAATTGTGAACATTTGTATGCTGACATTAGAAACAACATTTTGAGGACACATCTTTACTTTAAAATTTCCACAGTTTCTAGTAATGCAGAATTTCAATTAAATCCTGTAAGGGCTTTTGTGTTCACTTTTTTTCTGTCCTGGTTTCTGTAACAAAATTTTTGTTGTGAAGATTACAATCACGTGAGTCTACGAAGAAAGCTATGCTGACAAAAAGCAAATGATTTGCACACTAAAATCAATGAATGATGTTTCAATTATTATTTTCAATTTGGTCACGTACAGTATTATGGTACAGTATTTCCCCCTGCCTGATTTTCTGCATATTTGCAGAAAACGTTTTGCTTTGAATTTGGTAAGATCGTTTTTGAGGGTTGAGGTAGTATATATAGAGAGTCATGACACCAACATTCATGAAGATCTCTGGAAAAATTTTGTTAATGCCTTTCAGAATGGAAAAGATGACAAAGCCATTTCTAAGGATCTGGGGTTCCATCCATTTTTCTGAACCACAGTCAGAGCCATATGGGACAGTTTTGAATCTTCTCAGGAGTTCCCTAGTCCAACCAAGACATTTTCAAGAGCAAGGTGTAAAATGGTCTCGGAAGTAATACATAACCCTCTAACAACATCATCATCATCAACAGCATCTCTTAGCTTGGCTCCGCCATCAGAAAAACCCTGGGAAAAAAATGAACCTATGGCAGAGTAGCAAGGTAGAAACCACTGGTCACTAAGAAGAATATGAATCCTTGTCTTAAATTGCCTAAAACAACCCGGGCCCTTTTATGTCTGATGAAGACCAAACACTGCATTCCACAATAAAAACCTTGTGCCAAAGATCAGCATGGTGGTGGAAAGTCTTGGTTTGGGGATTTTTTGCTGCATCAGGACCTGGATGTCTTGCCATCATTGACAGAACCATGAATTCTGCTCTGCATCAGATAAGAGAATGTCAG
>JAOYSI010008300.1:0-12049 GCA_025775065.1 Hiodon alosoides | reverse complement strand
CTGCATCAGGACCTGGATGTCTTGCCATCATTGACAGAACCATGAATTCTGCTCTGCATCAGATAAGAGAATGTCAGTGAGATGAAGCTGAGTCATGTTGCAAGACAATGACCCGAAACACACATGCAAGTCAACTTTAGAATGGTTGAAGAACAGTGAATTTAATGTTTTGGAATAGCCAGGCCTAAACCCCATTAAGATGTTGGGGCAGGACCTCAAACAAGTTTTTCAATATCGAAGCTGTGAGAGACTAAGAATGAAGCATTTGGTTGCAGTTATTGCTGCTAAAGGTGGCGTAACCAGTTATTGAGTTGAAAGGTTGATTACTTTATTACTAAGGTTCATTAGATTGCATAGCTTTCTTTAATGAATAAATTAAGTATCAAAGAATAACCACAAATATATTTGATATTCCATGGGCATAGTTTTCTACTCATTGACTGGTTAGGTGAAATCAGCAATGTAATGTACAATTACGTGAATAATATTACAATATTATTGTGCCCTTTAAAAAAATAAAACAAACAACGCGTTGGTCATTTTGAAAGATACAAATATCATGATTATCAGTAAGCCAAAGAATGTTAAAATGCTAGTGGGAGAATGGAAACAGTAGAGTGAGGAAGAAAGTCATCTTGTTGGAACAGCCCGTAAGGAAGTAAAGGGGACAGGTGTGTTTTGCCAAGATGTTACCCTCCGTTTTGACATTTTCATTGGCAAGCCAGATGGTGGACCTCCTTTGTTCTCTCGTTTTTGCCTGTGCCAATGGATAGTAGAAAACTGGCAGACTGGCAGTCTATTTACACTGGCAAAGCCTACAGCCATGCTTTCTCCCTGTGTAGTTGGACAGCTTGTATTCCATCTTAAGCATCAGACACATATTGACAGGTACACACACACACACAAACACACACACACACACACACACACACACACACACACACACACGATCTGGTTACATCATAGCATACGGCAAACATAACATTGATTAAACATAAAATACACAGGTCATAATAATTGTTTCTTGTCACGTCAGTATTTTCTAAGATTGTATTTAATTACCACCTACGTTACTTTATTAGAGGCAATATCCATGTAATCGGAATCCAGATTCCAAACTCGGCCTTCTTAATAAGCTTGGAATTAAATAAGGTTTTTTTGCAATTCTGCAGGGTATTAATTAGTTTTAGATCACTGGATTTACAATTCAGAATTCTCATTCCCATAATTTGAATATATTGCAAACCAGTTCTGCATTGAAGAAACAGACATATTGATGAAATCCAAGTAAAGCACATTGATTTAAATTAGTCAGTTGCAGTAAACTGATTCCCATAATTATTTTTTGTAGATTTCCCCTAAATAGGAAAACCTGTTTTCAGAATATGGTATTGCTGTGCCCATTAGTGAATGCACTGTGATTTTATGCGGATGTTTTAGATCATATTTTTTATGTATTGGCAAATGCAGGCTTCCATCAATCTTGGTCCATGACAAATATTTCTTAAAATACATTTTGAATTAATGAATGGAATTAAATTTAAATCACCCTCCAACCAATAATCTCTGTCATCCAGGCTGGGACCAAGTCAAAACTTTGACAACCTGCTAAAGCCAATTAGTTATATGGTATTTTTTCTTGTTTTTCTGTAATCTTATTTCTTCTTCCCAAAATAAGAAAAAGCTATTTAATACAACTTTGTGAAGTGCGATTAGCAAGTTGCCACAGTCCCAGTGTTTTTTGCTTTTTTTTCCAAAGTTTGACTAAAGTGGAGGTGTTTAATTGCAGTTGTTAAGTTCTGAATGGTAAATTCTAGCAAAGGGTCAGTTTGCTAGGCTAGCAGCTGTGTCAGAATCGCTGTCTGCTTCTACTACTTTGCTGTTATTCTTTACAGAGTTTCTTATTCTTCCATAAAAATTACAATTTCCCCTAATAATATTGACTAAACCCGTAGTATTCCAAAAACAATGTAGTAACTACAGTCTAACCATAGTACTTCTCAGGTACTGGTAAGGGCCATGTCTGCTGTTGTATTTCATTATTTTAATTTCCAATGAGGAATTTCATACAAATTATATGGGAGACCTGAATAAGTCAGCATAAAACAGCATACCAAAATAAACACAAAAAGAAACTTTATGGCAAAAGAGCTGACCTGAGGCTGTGACATATATCATGATAGTCAATTAAATGGGTCCTCACAAGTATGCAAATTCTTGGCAAAGAGAAGCTGTTAAATAGTTTAAAACAAGCTTGATTTTGACCTGCAACAAAGTATACAAAATAGGTGTCATAATAAGTGTTGAAAGATAATTTCCCAGTTATGCATCTGTTGAACCTATTGCAATTATAGAAATTGAATTAGAAGTTCCATAACCTAATGCATGTTGTTACTGATTTTAACTTCCATTAAAAAATTAACTACAAGTTTTACGCTGTCTTTTCCCACTTTTAGCTGTGTTCCTATTATTCCTATTAGACATTATATTTCTGTTAAGCAAGATTATAAGAAACCAAAGTTGAAAGCACAGCCGTAAAAATCCCTTATCACCTTATTAAAATACAAGCTTTTGTAAGATTGCCTTAAATAGGCCATTTGCAGTCTTCGGGCATTTAATGCGCATTCCAAACTTTAGCGCTATTATTCAAAAAGGCAAGATGTTTCTATTTAAAGTGAAATATTTCTGAGACCAAATTGTTGAAACGTCTATTGCCTTTTTTTATTTACCATTTATTTCCTTTTCTTTTTGTGACTTTTTTGTGTTTATAAATGGAATAAAAGGCAGTATAGTTACAGGCCAGATATGCTAACTTTAAAAATTGTATTTTGTTCCTTGTTTTGCCAGTATTTTGTTTCCACGGCTATAATTGTGTTTTAGTTTGGAGTGGCCAAATGAACAGGCCGTCACAGAATTACCATTGTCTGCGCCCATTGTTTCAGCTGCCAGCCATTACCGTTAATTTGGGTAATGCCTGATGAAAACGAGGAGTGCAGAAATAAGAAATAAGAAAGGACTGCTTTATAAGAAGGGCCTGTGAGGTTTGGAGATCTCCATGCTGATTTGCCTATTATGGGTTTTTTTGCCCCTAAATAAATAAATAAATAAATAAATAAATAAATTTGCACATTTTGAAATGGAACAAAATAATGACGATTTATCTCGATGTTCACACCATAAAATGGGATGATTTTATTATGGTAATCGCATGCCTTTGCAAATGCATGCCTTGTTCAATGTTGATTCTTCATTGGCATCCAGATTATGTTTGCAGTCATTATATGGATAACCAGCTTAGAGAATAGTTCTGTTTATTTTAAATGTGATTCATTTGGGATAGTTTTCTAAACTTTACTCAAAACCACTTTTTAGCCATTAAGCCATCAATGATCAGTTACCAAAAACGGCCTATCATTGTGGGAGTGTGCAGAGTGGGAAGAACATGCAAGCCAAACACACACACACACACACACACACACACACACACACACACAGTGAGCTGAGCAAGGATCCTTTTAACAGTTTATGGTCAATACTGCAACGATGGGTGTGAGATTCCCGAGGAGCTACTGTCAATGGTTTACAGTGTTTTGGAGGAGGGTGGGATTTCCATGGGGACATGACTGAGAGGATTCCTCTTGGCTGTAACATATCAGTCATCAGTTTCTGGAAGATAAGTAGTATGTGTGAAGTACCTTTGAAGAAGAACAAAGTGAATAAACTGTGGGAGAGCAAATGGGTGTTGTAAGTTTATCAACCTCGGCATGTTTGAGTGATTGGATGCAACATTGATTTTTGAACCGTGGAATGACTTATTGAAGAAATAGATTTTAATCTTTAAACTCAAACATGTTTATTTTATTTATTGTTCCAAATACCATATCTTTTCAAACTGATCAACACTTTGAAAACCAATGGGTTCTGTATGAAGAAAACAACCATACCAACACCATGATATTCATATATCCCTGGTATAGATGGAATTCTGTCTTTAGCCTAAACATTGCAATTTTCTGAGAAAAAAGAAACTGGTCTAAACATTTTGACAACTGTTTCCATTTCAGTCACCCTTTACAGAAGTTCCAAGAAATATTAAGCAGGTGGGACAAGGCTATGTCTTTGACCAGGTTTCCTAGTTTAAACGGTCGTCACAAGAAGGAAAAGTTCTGACGGTTTCACTTTTATCAGAATGCTGTCATTATGGGCTCAGAATGTCATATTAAGGCAGCTATTTGGGCAAATGTTTCCTTCTCTGTATCATGTGCCAGGAGAATTTATGAAAGTAATACAACCCCCTGGAATCTTCACTACAAACCTGCTGTGAGTTGATGGTGTTTTTTAAGTGAATTCTGTGGCTTTCACTAGAGGCTCATAAAAATATCACATATAAGACTGGGTACATTTTGTACCACAAACCCCACATTTTAGCTTTGGAGAAAAATGGGGCCTAGTTGGTGCTATATATATTTATTTCCCCTAGACGCTGCCTTTTACTTTATTGCCATCATTTCCAGTCATTTTTGTGTATCCAGTTTCCTTTTCATGAAAACATGATTTTTATCATTCTACAGACGCATTAGAAGAGTACTGTTGCGACGGGTGAACGGAAACATAAGGGGACAATAGCTCTTAAGCAGTGCACATGTAACGTGATCTCTGTCTGCTCCTCAGGTTCACACTGTATGCTGTGGACAGCCGTGGAAGGCGCTCAGAGGCCAGCTTTGTCTTTGTCAGGACCTCGTGCCCCATGGTTGATGACAACACAGCAGAAGGTAGGAAGCGCTTTTGTAACTTAGGTGCAACCTGTGAGGTAAAACAGCAATGTTGTTTGTTTCCTTTCTAACACAGGTACTGCATTGTAAAGCCACAATAATACTTATTATAATGTGCAAACCATGATGTTAAACCTTGCTAGTGTTGAGACCACCATTTGTCCTTTGGTTTATCAGAGATTGCTGACAAAGTGTACAACTTGTACAACGGCTACACCAGTGGGAAGGAGCAGCAAACGGCCTACAACACTCTGATGGAAATCCCACCCCCCGTGCTCTACCGTGTCCAGCACCACTACAACTCCCACTATGAGAAGTTTGGAGACTTTGTGTGGCGGAGTGAGGATGAGCTGGGGCCCAGGTGAGACTTCCAAGGGGTCAGATGCCCACACATATAAGCATTTCTGATTGTTTTAAGAGACTGAGTTTGTGAACCGAATGTGAGCTGTTGCTATACCCTTCAGCAAGATACTGAACCCTCAATGTATCAGGCTAAATGAGCAAGGGGCTCAACTGTATAATATATAACCATATTATAACTCTATAGTTATTTCAGATTTTCTCCCTTGTTTTGAATTACAGCCCAAGGGATTGTGGTTGCAATATGATTTTTCACTAACCATTTTAATTAACACTAAACACTTTAATTTCAGGGTCCGTTCACCTTCAACAACATTGTAGCAGCATTTACTTCCCTGATCATTTAACTTTTTACATTTTTTTTTACTTCATTTGGCATAGTATGAATCTTGGAAATTAATCTGAACCACGGTAATCTCTTCATGTTGCTCACAGTTGAAAGGCATTTAAGACAGTATA
Organism: Hiodon alosoides; assembly: GCA_025775065.1. Lineage (NCBI taxonomy): Eukaryota > Metazoa > Chordata > Actinopteri > Hiodontiformes > Hiodontidae > Hiodon > Hiodon alosoides. The sequence continues at coordinate 6,458 of JAOYSI010008300.1, read as the reverse complement.
GTAATATCGCTTCATCTAAGCCATCGCATCTTTTTTACCATAGTGCAACACTTGCAGGAAGGCTTCAGAACATCCAGACCTCTTCATTCATACAATTTTCCTGGGATCACAACTGCGATTGCACATACCAAGGTCAGCAGTAATTTAACACCGTATAATATTTGTGTAGGCTTTAATTGCAAATATAGGTCTATAAATCCAGCCTTTAATGAGCAGGTTTGTTTAATTGGACCCGCATTTTATAAGGACATAAATCTCACAAAAAATGCACATATCCGTCATGTATTTTCATTTTAGTTTACCTAAGTTCAACAGATGTTTTTATATCCTATAAATCACCTTTTTATTAATATTTTGTACCCAAATGGCGACTGGTCACAAGTCTACAAATGATGATGATTCACTGCCAGGAATATGGGAAGTGAAGGTGGTGTAGCTAATGTCCAAGACAAACAAAGTTTGTTCAAACAACTGTCAGCAGCTTAGCTTACCATTGATTAAATAAACAGGGATTGTTTTTATGCAGAATGTACAATCATGAAACCAATCAGTAGCAACGCGTAACTGCTGATGTGGGGGAAAGGGGTTACCCAAATTAAACTTGTATGCGTTTTTTCAAGGTCGGTCTCTCAGTTATAGATAATTAGATTAACTAATTTTAATTTTATCTCAAATATACAAAGTTGTTTGTTAACCACATATAATTTGAAAATACAAATAACACCACGACAATTGCATCACAGTATTGAGATGAGAGAGTAGTTAAGTACACTAGTAGATAAACAGGACCCGGAAACAGGTATGTCTGCTCACAAAATTAAAAATAACATCAAATTGATGATGTTGTAAATGACTATTGTAACTGGAAACAGCTTTTTTTAAATGGAATATCTACATAGGCGTACAGAGGCCCATTATCAGCAACCATCAGTCCTGTGTTTGAATGGCACGTTGTGTTTGCTAATCCACATTTATCATTTTAAAAGGCTAATTGATCATTAGGAAAACCTTTTACAATTATGTTAGAAAACTGCTGTGCTGATTAAAGAAGCAATAAAAAATGGCCTTCTTGACTAGTTGAGTACCTGGAGCATCAGCAATTGTGGGTCCGATTACAGGCTCAAAATGGCCAGAAACAAAGAACTTCCTTCTGAAACTCGTCAGTCTATTTGTCAGTCTAAATGAAGGCTATTCCATGCGAGAAATTGCCAAGAAACTGAAGATCTCGTACAACGCTGTGTACTACTCCATTCACAGAACAACATAAACTGTCTCTAACCAGAATAGAAAGTAAAGTTGGAGGCCCTGATGCACAACTGAGGACAAATACATTATAGTTTAAGAAAACAGACGCCTCACAGTTAATGAAACTGGCAGCTCCATTAAATAGTAACCGCAAATCACCAGTCTCAACGTCAACAGTGAAGAGGTGATTCCGGGATGCTGGCCCTATAGGCAGAGTTGGAAAAAAAAACATATCTCAGACTGGAAAAGGTTAAAAAAAAGAAAAGATTAAGATTAAGATGGAAAAAATAACACAGACACTGAACAGAGGAAGATTGGAAAAAGTGTTAAGGACAGATGAATCTAAATTTAAGGTGTTCGGATCACAAAGAAAATCATTTATGAGACGCAGACCAAAAGAATAGATGCTGGAGGAGTGCCTGACGCCATCTGTCAAGCATGGTGGAGGCAATGTAATGTTCCGGGGGTGCTTTGGTGGTGGTAAAGTGGGAGATTTGTAATGGGTAAAAGAGATCTTGTAGATGGAAGGCTATCACTCCATTGTGCAACGCCATGCCACACACTGTGAACAGCACTTGATTGGAGCCAATTTTCTCCTACAACAGGACGATGACCCAAAGCAAAGCTCCAAGCTAGGCAAGAACTATTTAGAAAAGAAGCAGTTGGCTATTATTCTGTCTATAATGGACTGGCCAGCACAGTCACCGGATCTCAACCCTGTTAAGCTGTTGTGGGAGCAGCTTGACCGTATGGTAAATAAGAAGTGGCCATCAAGCCACTTATGGGAGGTGCTTCATGAAGCATGGGGTGAAATCTCTTCAGATTACCTCAACAAATAGACAACTAGAAAGCCAAAGGTCTGCAAGGCTGTATTATTGCTTTATTAAAAAAACAATTGTTAACCCTTTTAATGTGGTCACTACTTCCACGTTCTTTTTAAATTTTTCTAGTTTGTTTTCATTCACTAGACTGGAGTTCGGTAGGCAGGTTGATTGTAATGGATCACTGTGTCTTTAAAACTTCAGTAGTTGAACATAACGGCAAAGTTAGAGATGGGAACATGGGATTTAGCAAGGAATATATTGGAATACAGAGATCACAAAGATGATAGCGTAGAAATGAAACATGAGATGCCAATCCATACTCTCTGTGATCAGGAAGAACGTACAGTTAAAGTAATATCACTGATTTGTATGTTGGTTTTCGATATATGTGGTCAACGAGCCTCCTTGAGGTGTCTAGGGGCTTATTGGCATGCATTGGATTAATTGTTTTGTTTTTCTTAAATCCGTATTAAATCCATGATGGCTTAACTACCGCTTGATAGAATGAGAGGTGTGCGATGTGGGTTGTCCCTTGCAATCTTCAGATTTGGTTGGGCGATAACCGCCCCGCCTCCACAGATATGCGATAGGACTTTTTTTAAGGGCAAAAAGGACTTGATTTATCCTCATTATTTTGTGCTGTATTTATTTTGGGCAAAAACAACAATTTTAGTTAAAATCTTGAGGCATAAGTTTATTTTTTTGGGTGATGGCAAGGATATCTTGGTGAACCAAACGTTGATGTGACATTCATTATACATGTTTATATTTAAATAGGTTTCTAATCTAATAAAATGTTAAATTGGGGACTTCAGTATTCAAGGACATTCAAGATGTCGGATCTGTAAATAAAATTACGTTCATATTGAAATTTGAATGCCCTTTCTGTTGTTGTTGATTGCCTGAAGTTTATTTGTAATTTTCATGTAGTAATTGTCATGCAATCGGTAATTATAGAGTACATCTCTCTCCACAAGTTGGAATGTTTAAGGAGAAAATACTTTATACACAGCCTAAACCTTCTATTCATTTTTTTTGAATGGTTATTATGTAATCATATGTTGTTTAAATTTGTACAGTTGACAATTGCTAGATTGCATTTTCATTATTCTAATAGAAATATTTTACCAAATCAATGTATTAGAAATACCTTAAAGTGATAAAAGAACTGAGTTAAGATTAACATAGTAATAAAGGCCAGGGAAGGCATAAATCTCAATCCTTTCTTCTGTATTTCATATACTTAAATTATATAATGAATAGTTAGAAGACTGATATTGACTTAGCTATATGTATTTACTTTGCTGTTTGACGTGTTGTGTACTGTGTAAGAAATGGCAGTTTGTGCTCAGTCATTATTACAGATCACAGTAAAACCAATTGAAATGTGCCCTATAATTGCTGTTATAAGTCTCCTGTGCTGTGGACCGGATGGAGAAAAATGGATGCTTTTTACTATAAAGGCTATGTATCATGATTGTATGTCTCTCCATGTATTCCACGTTAAGCCTTCAGATCTTCTTTCCCAGATGCATTTACATGGGCCCCATTCCACATTTAGAGAATAAATGTAGAATCTCTTGCTCTGGTGAAGTTTAAAAAAGAACGGTTGTTCTTTGTTGTTTTGTGTGGCTGAGTGGGTAAAAATTCTGATGCAGTGAATAATGAGGGAGTCCCAGCTGGCACCCTGGATGGTGTGCTTGTATGTCCCTCCGGTGACCTGGCTGGGTGCAGGGGTTCCCTCCCCTCCGATGAGAAACATTGGTTTAATCCACAAGCCGCAGAGCCCCAGTGTCGTCTGGCAGAGGAGAAAATTCCACAGCTGCACACTGGGAGTTTTCACTGACCCAGACAAACATAAACCCAGCTGGCCCCTATGGCACCCGGTGTGATCGTCAGTGCTGCCCAACCTGTCCACTGGAGGGACAATATAATACCTTACCAGGTCACTGTCTCATAATGTATCTTCCCTAAGCACACACACTGTATCATTGTCCAACCTGACTGGATGAAGAATGAGAAAAAGGAGTGATTTATTGAGATTAAGTTGTCGTCTTCTGGTAACTTTTTTATAAAAAGATTTAAATGTACGTGTTATTTTGAATTGTTTGTTGCTTGGATACACCATCTACAATGGAGGCAGAGTCGACAATATCACAAAGCTTAGACCAAATGTTACCGCCTGGATTGGGGGAAATAGCTGGTCACGATGGTTAGCACAGTGGTTCAGAACAAGTCAACTCCCAATTAGTTTTGTTATCCTTTCAGCCTGTTTGTTTGTCCCAATACATGTTTTTAGAACCATGTCATGAGAAAGGATGTGTCATTTCCTGCCTTCTTTTCCACAATTTGTCCTCATTTTTTTTAGATTTCAGTTTGATGTTACCTGCTGCTACTCATGCCACAATATTCCCTCAATAAGTGAGACCTCAGAATGTGTTTTTGTTTTTACTCTCATTTAGATGAGTGACCTCTAATGCCTGAAGTTTTTATTGTTGTTGTTTGTGTCTGCTCAGTATGAAGTTTAGCGATTTTATTGAAAGCTACAGCACACTATTGCAATAGTTTACCGTTTTTTTGTTTTGATTCTAAAAAAATAATTAAGGTGCATGTTTTGCAAATTGTTACTTTAGAATCTAGTGGGCGTTGACTGGTTTTGGCCATGATGTTGAACTCCATACATTACAATGTAAATGAACTAATATTGAAATATTTACTCCATCTACAAATTTCCTGCCGACAACTACTGGGTCCATTATCAACCTCTTTCAATAATGTATTTTAATATAACTGGGATCATAACAGGAAACAGACACTTTTAGAATGAGTCTACATTTCTGTTTGTCAGTGGAATTGTAAGTGTCAAGCCACTGTCCCTAAAGTATGCTCCAATTAACTCAAGCGCTATGCTGTCCTGGAGTGCCAGTGTTGGTCCTTGCTAACTGAAAGCTGGGCCCCTCTGATCCCCTGCTTTTTAAGAATGCTTTACAATTTACACCTAAATATTTTTTAAGTTGCTTGAAGATATAGGCTATAAAAAGGACAGCTTTCAGACATTAAAAATTGATATGAGTTCTCCTTAGGACTAAATGCAGTCCGTTACACTTGTACAAAATGGGCAATTAATACTATATTCCGTAATATTTCTCTTATTTTTCCAAAAAACTCACTGGGTGGTTTTCCTTCTTCCAGGAAAGCGCATCTGATTCTGCGGAGAGTGGAGCGCATCAGTCGATACTGTGGAGCTCTTCTGAGCAGCGCCTACATCCAGAGCCGGACAGACACTGTGCCCTATGTCTTCTGCCGCAGTGAGGAGATCCAGCCATCCAGCTCAGTCTGGCACAGCTCCTTACAGGATATGCGTGTGTCCTGCATGGAGAAACTCATGTCTGTTCCACGCAACACCTACGGAGACTCCAAACTGCGATGAGACAGTTCAGTCCCATTCCTGTGCCCCTCACTGGTTTTTCGGTGGATTCCCATGGGAATTGTTTGGATTAAAAATATTTAAATAATTACAAAGTTTTAAGAAATTATAAAATCATACAATTAAGAGAATTTAGAGGAGTGAGCCTCAGAAACTATGGAAAATAGGTAAAAGACTACAAACAAACAAACACCATTTGCGTTTGATAGGAAGACTGCTTGTGAGCTATGGGCATGTAAATGATTATTTCTCCCTTCTGAAAAAACACGACGGTGGTTGGAGACTAAACAATTTTAATGGTGTTTCTGCTTTGTTAGCACACAAGACCAACGGAGACAACCAAACATATCAACCAACCAAAGGAGGCCCTTGGCAGGATTGTTAGGAGACGGAACTGTTACCACAAATGTACTTTTTTGTCATACTTGAATTCATGGCCACAGCGAGGTTTTGTTTTACAGCACTTAATATGAAGTATTGTATAGCCATTATTATACTGAACCTCCAAAGAACAGAACCATTCCTTTTTTGAGGGGGGGTTGACACATCATCAGGTGTGAAGAATGATTTGTGTAAAATGGCACCAATTCAAGAAGTAGGAGCTATAGTGTCTGACTGCGTGTTTCTGACATCAAAAAAAATAAAAAAATAAAATATTCACAAGGGTATAGTATAAAGGATAGATATTACTGGGTAGATATTGGAAGAAATAAAGGTAGCTTTATAAGAAAATGCAAATAGAGGCTATTAAATTAACAATGCTCATGGACTGCGTTTAAAAGATACGCGTTGCCTCCAGCTATAGGCTGTTGAGAAATAAAGGTTGGAACAAAAACATTTTTTATTGGTCATGATTGTTGTTCGAACCCACAGTCTGGGTCTGAATCAAGGATTGAAAATAAACAAAAACAAAGAAGTCATGTTTCTACCAATATTATTGATAAGATTAAAAAAGGCTATAT
>JAOYSI010008298.1:0-11605 GCA_025775065.1 Hiodon alosoides | reverse complement strand
ATACACTGATCATTTCTTTGTCAGTGGGCAAACGTACAAAATCAGCAGGGGATCAAATACTTTTTTCCCTCACTGTAGGCGAGATAAAACAAATATAGGTGAGCGATAACAGCGAATGGGTTCCAGTGCATCAACGCCAAGGCTAACGTGACATGATGGGACTCCCATGGAATAAAGAAGGAAAAGGGCCATTGTTTCTGATTGGCTGCTCGCTTTCCCAGACTACATTCGGAACCTTTGCTGCTAGCACAGAGGGGGATACATTTTGCACAGGGTTGGAAGGGTAGAGGGACTGGGTCCTAAGCTGGGCTATGGAACTGGACTCGATGCTGAAACTGTGTCTGCACTGAAGGGGGAGCAAGACACATACCCAAAAACCTAGCAGTGAGAATCAACCTCAGAATTAAGCTGTTACATGTTGAACAATTCAAACCTTACAGTCACATGGCAAGTGGCACTACTTTTTTGTATATTTACTAGTATAAGTGTTCTGTAAAACAGGATTAAGCTGACATCAGGCTCCCTGAAAGTAACTCATGGTTAATACAGTCAATGTTCTGTAGTTCATGATGTCCAGATACAGCCACTAGACCAAACTGCAGCTCTAGTTGCCTGTACATGTCCCTACCATTTCTGGAGAGGGCGTACTGCTCTCCTGCAGGAACTGCTCCAGGGTGACCATTTCGCTGCCAGGGGATGAGGGGCGGCCCAAGCGTAGGCCTCGGTGCTGGGGCGGGGTGTCGTAGGGGAGCGTGGAGGAGCGAGACCGTGATGACAGCGAGACCTCGCAGGTAAGCACAGTGGGACTGCCGGTCATTCTGTGCCCCGGGGCTATGACGTCATCGTTTGGGCAGCCAGGCACACAATCCAGTGAGCCTGCAAGTGGGAAGAATAAGGCACAGAGAGAGATTGTAATCAACAGAAGTTATTACATGTGGAGAAGAACAAAAAAAGAAAGAGGATAATATGAAAGGGATACCTCGGCCACAGCTTTCATAAAAAGCTTGTCATTATAAAGACCACAATCTATTTAGATACCCTGTCTACTGGAATCTACTGAAGAGGAGTAGTTGACATTAAATGTGAGTGCATACCTCGAGAGTGGACAGGAGAGTCGCTACTGGAGGTGTTGCGACTGAATTCTGCAGAGTTGCTCCGATAATCTGGAGAGAAAGAGAGAGAGAAAGCAGCAAAACTCAAATTTGTACACCTTCACTTCAGGGTTCAAAAGCACCTCTTCAGAGATAGAGCTGTCCTCTGTTGGTGGACAGAGCTCTCGGGAATCACAGTGGAGCAGCATTACAGACTCATCAGATCTGTACCTGTTCTTCTATGTGCAGCACTCACAAACACAGTGTCGGGAGTCTGCGGGCGCAGGTTGTCATCTGCAGAGAGAAAGAGCAATAATCACTGCATTTAGAAAAACAGCATGTCGTATTCAGTGTTTGTGCGTGTTATTTTCCGAAACATTACTTACACTTAAACTGATAATCTGTCACCCTCAGGAATGATTACTCACACAGCATATTTGAAAAACTTTGCTTGCTCTCCATGTGATTATAAAGCTCACTTGTGGCAGAGCAGAGGACAACTTACTGACAGCCTAAATTACAATATTGCCAAATTTCACAATCAAAATGACCTCTCAAAATTCCATTACAATAAATACTACGAGTATAAATAAGTCTTAAGGGCAGTTCAGAGACAGAACCCCATGAAGACAAGCAGCCTACCTTTGGGCCTGTGGCTCAGCCTGGAGCTGGAGTTGGGAGTATGTCCAGCAGTAGTTGATGGAGAGCAGGCCTTGGCCCTAGGTTCCACGCCCCTACGCCTTGACTCCTCCGGGCCATTCACACTCTCTGTGCTTCCGGGTGTCCGGGGCGAGTCCCTGCCCTTTGATCCACCGCCATCATGCAGGACTGAAAGCAGACAGGGAGCCATCGTGCACCACTCAACGTCACCTTCAGCACAATGAAACTGGAGCAGGCCGCCGTACAGTGGTGTGCTCGCATGTGAGGGCCACTGCAGACTAGGGCCTCAGTTTGTGCTGCGGCGGTTTTAATTTCCTCTAAACAGCCAGATTTGTTAACCAAGCATAAATCAGAATCAGCCCGAGCTACTGAAGCAGCGTTGTTCTGAGCAAGAAGAAAAGAAATACCCAAAAGTCCTAAAAAAAAAAAGAACTCCCATGGGGCCAAATCTGAATAATTGTCTATGTAATTTCCCAGCAATGAAATATTCACTACTCTTAGTGGCTCAGACTCTGCTTTGGCAGAGCGGAAAGCAGCAACCACAACTCTTCCTGTAGTAGACCGAACGATGCTCTGACGAGCAGTCTGAGGTGAGAGCTGATTGTGACAAAGCATAAGAAAGAAAACAAACTGAATAAAAATAACCTGCATACATTATCCATAACCTCATAGAATAGAATAAAACAGCACTGACTGACAACTGATAGGGTGCGTGGTTACTTGTTTTAACAAGTTACATCTGCCAGTACATGTGTCAGCTTTGCTCAAGCACACGGTGCACTTCAGGGGTAACTCGTGCAACTCTCAGTGCGACAGAAGGACGGGCAAGCAGCTCGGAATTTATCTGGTGCCTCTGTGTTAAACTCACACAGTACATGAACAGAATGAAGCCAGCGGCCCTGCAACACTCAAGTGAGATAAAGCAGGGTCATAATAAAATTACATTACATTGATCGGCTTATTCCTGTGAGCTGACTGCCCCATGCATGAAATGAGTTTTATAATGATCCAGAGGCTGAGTGGTAAGACTAAATACTCCAGTAACTGATATTGGGTCATCGCTCTTTTTGCAATATCCATTTACATGATTAAGCCTATCAGGTGACTCGTCTTGGAACTGAAAAACGGGTTACATTCGGCGAGCCGATGGGAATGTCGCTATACTTACGGTAGCTTCCACCCAAGGAGAGTCCAAATAGAACGGGTCGCAGGAATAGAGTTCTACAGTAATTCAGTTATTCACAGTTCAGAGCAGAAAGGACAGCGGTGAAGGGCTAGTTTTTAACTCTGCAGCTTTCGGGTGTGCAAGGGCTAGTGCTGAAAAGCTATTCGTGGTTAGCGTACATCTACAGGACAGTGCGCTTCGTGCATGTGATGCTCGGACGTAAGTGACAGAGGGACAACAGCCTGATGGGATGGGAACTTCGAGACGAGAGGGAAATATGGAGGCTGGAGAGGTGACGGTGGGCGTTAGGAGGGGAAGTGAGGAGACAAAACGTGGCTGGTCACGAGGGCCCGATCTGAGAGACCGACTCGCGGGGGCAGCGGAGGGATGTCAGAGGAGGACCAGAAGCGCAGGCGTCTAGAGAGTGAACACCCCAGGGGAGGGGTCCGTGGTGACTTCACTTTCTCTTGGCTCTTACTCCTCAAAAAGCAGAACCTTTTGGCTGCCGGAGGTGCTGAATAGAGCGGGGTTATTACACAGAAACAAAAAGAATGAAGACATAAGACAGGAGGATGAATGGAGGAAAAAGAGAAGATGAATTAGTAAAATAGTATGATTATTCAACGAATATATAAAGAACCCAAATAGCCCTGAGGAAGCTGAAATAAAATCTGCTTTTAACTATCAGCTCTGAGTAAAAATAGACGTGCCTCACACCAAAATTAAGAAAGTCACTTAATTATGATAAAATGGGTTTAAGAGAGAGATGCAATAATTAGACTGCATTAGTGAGGAAATGAGAGATAAGCGTACAATCCTAATATCTCCAGGGGACCTTAATTGTTTGTGATTTCATCCTTATCGTGCTCTCTGGCACTCTCTGGTGGATGCAAGTAGGGCTGCAGATACAAAGCCGTATCTTCAGTATGAGTATGAGTGTAGGCAGTCAGAGCGCAGGATAAGCATATAAAAGGTAGTTAAAAATGTACAGAACGTTGCTCATATGTTAATTATAATCAATAAATGCTAACTAGTGTATTATTAGCATAGTTGGTGTAAGTTCTCACATTAAAAACCTAGAGACATTGAAAAAGCAGAAGGTTTATTTGGTGATCAGAGAAAGAAAGAAATAATCTTAGGTTTCATGCTGCAGCACACATACTCAGCCAGGACAAACTTTTATGAGGCCAAAAGCACGCCTACCTTTGCTTGCGTGTGTTGGGGTGAGGGCAGGGGAATGGGCCTGGCTGTCATTCGGCGAATGACAGCCCGCAGCTTCCAGGCTGCGTCGAAATTGACGGGGAGGCAGCGGGGGTGGCGGGAGAGGGGGAGGACCGTCTGGGTAGTCGGGTGTCGGGGTTGCAGGCAACGGGATGTCCGGGGCACTCCGGACTCGTTCGCGGGAGTTCTTTGGCTTGATCAGTTTGGCCAGGGCTTTCGCACCGGGCCAGTGGTTCCGCCTGTGAACACAAGGCAACACAGTGCAAAAACCGTCCTTCCACAGTGAGGAACATAGATCATGTTTAGTGCAGCGCATCTTACTTTTTGGGAGTCGGATCGTAGAACTTGTACTGGTCCATAATCTTCTCTTCAAGTTTCTCCTTTTGCCGCCGGAGTGAGTTTAATTTATCACTGGAAGGAAATTGAAAATCAGTTATTTAGTTTAATTTGGAATCACCAACTATCATTTTTCTATTTCCTTTCCTAATTTGGATTGGACAACCAGTGGCTTCGAACCCTGCCACCACCCTTAGGTGCCCGGACAGCCGTTATGAGACCCTAGTTAGTGAGAGAAACCCTTTTTTATTAAATTAACTCCCACCCCAGGCAGCACTCTGCCAATCTTGTGCCGCTACTGTGCTTTTTACTCACCAAAAATGACATGATCTGGATACAAACCTGCGAAAACTAGAGCATGGGACTGAGTGCCTGGCCAGAATACTGGCCCTTGTTCATGTGCGTTCATGACTGAACAACACTCACGCACGCACGCACACACGCACACTCACTCACGCGCACTCACGCGCGCGCACTCACGCGCGCGCACTCACGCACGCGCACTCACGCACGCGCACTCACACGCACGCACGCGCACTCACGCACGCGCACGCACACACACGTACATGTACTGCTTTTGCTCCTCATGGAACAGCTCCTTGCTCTCCATGGTCCGCTCCAGCAGGATCTGGTTCTGTTGACTTAGCATCTGGATCTGGCTCAGCAGGTGGTGGTTCTCCTCCTCAAGGTTTCCCTTCAGACGGGTCAGCAGCTGGTGGCCACAAATAGCATTCAAATCTATTCAGTTCAAACGAGAAATGACTTTGTCCCGGCATACTAGGCCACTTCTTCCTTAAGTCCTAAATGGTTATCACAGCATTAAACATAGCCCTGCAGTAACGGATCATCTACCCAAGAAAGAAACCTTTTACAATAACATATCAGTAAAAGGATGAGGCACCTCGTTTGTTAGCACTCCTCGCACTGTACCTCGCAGTGGTTGTCCAGCTTGGTGAGCGAGATGTCCAAGCCCTGGTGCTGCTCCTTCAGCTCGTCGTATCTGGCCTGCCATTGGTTCAACTCCCGCTGCGCAGCGTTCAGAGAAGACTTCAGCTCCTTGGACTGCAGCTGAACCCCGTCGTACTCCTTCTTCAGCTGCTCGTGTGTCTGCATCAGCCTATACAGGGGTGGGACACGATGGCCATCAGACACAGAGAGGCAGGCGTAAAAAATAATGACATACATATTACTTTAACACAGCATAACCTTGCTCTAAGGCACAACACAAAGTTATATTAATAATCTTATATAGGGTTTGATATGTTTAATCGTAATTTGGCTAATTGCATTTTTGAATTGGTGGGCATCTTGTTTACAGTTTTGTCATGTCCAATGATCCCGGGGGGGTTGGGGCATCCATTCATCCAATAAACCACCTGGATAGGGGCCGGGTAATCATTAAAACATGACTGAATTACACGGACGATTTCATTTCTGGGTTAATCCTTTTTATATGTGCTACTATGATTAAAAATGCTGCAACCACTGCTAAAAGGTTATCAGAAGTGATTAAAAAGTTAATCAGGAGCCCCGATTTGGTACAAAACATTAAGAGCGAAACAAGACTTTTTGTTTTTGTCGCCTAACCTTGCACCAAATACACATTTAATGTTTAGAATGGTGTCAAATTGAATGCATGCAGATACTGACAATAAGACCTTTGGAACAGCAGTGTCTAATTTGTTATATATTTGTTATATATGTAGAGGCATATTCCAACGTTTCCCAGCACTAGATGAGTGCCTACAAACCAGGGAAGAGGGAAAATTCACAGACAGCCATCATAACAAGGTAAAGGCATTTGTTTTCAAATCTATACTGAAAAAACATTTTTAGAAAGAAATCCAAGAGTCAAACTAAGCAGAAACTAAGTGTGTAAGAATCGTCAAGTTATTAGTTGCCAGAGGTTAAAACGACACGTGATTAGAGCACTACACAGTCCAACCAGCAGGGATAGCCAGAGTGTTATCGATTTGGCTATTTTTCTGGGCTGTGTTGAGAAGTGTATTTTAGTCCTGGTCCTCAGACCCCCTGCGTATGATGGATTTTATCCCTACTTTCCACTTCATTCATTAAGTTAGAGTTGTTGATAGAAAGTTGGCCTCAACATTATCTGCATGTGACAAAACCATGTTAATATAGGTATGTAAAAAGAACCTCTAGTGTTATTTTTTTTTAACCTTGAGACCATTCAAACCAAATACGCAAGTTAATTGAGAATAATTAGTCGTTCAATTCATTCCAAGACTGTTAAGACTTAATCAGTTAAATGACCAACTAATCCTGTATAACTAACAATACAGGAAAATTTAAGGAACACGAATAGTTTTTAAATGCCATGACTCTCAAACACTCAAATCTAACAACACTTCTGGTTCCAAACTTATACAGCAGGTAACTGTCAAAAGATGTCAAATTCAGACCCCGTATTCGATAACTGGCTCGTTCAGCAATTGATGCTGAATGAAAAGAACCCAGCATACACAGGGGTGCTCCAGGACCAGTATTTCGTTTATAATGGATGAGATGGCAGTGCTGCTCATGGAGGGGCTTGTGGACCCTGTGAGGGGTGTGCTAACCTGTCCATCTTCCCTTTGAGGCTCTCATTCTCCCGCTGGGTGAGCGTGTTCTTCTCCATCACCTCGCCCAGGCTCGCCCTCACTTTACTTAGCGTTGACTCTAGCTCCTCCATGGCAGCCTTCTGAGACAGCAGCCCTGCGTACCTACCAGGTGAGGTAACAGGGGTCATGAGAGATACCCGCATGATCATTTCTACGCCATCAAATTCATCTCAGTTTCCCCAGTTTGTATTTCCTCGTCACCATCCCAGCAAGGGCATCTCTGTGGCCTTGTGCCTGCTCAGTTTTCCCCAAGTGGGAACACCGAAGTGTTCACTCTAACACACATGTAAGAAGGATAAAAAAACTATTTCACAGCAGTTTGATTTTGTCAGCCAGTGACCTGACCATGCAGCCCTCTATGACTGAGGCAATGCTGAGCCCCCTCTGTACACCATCAGCAGGCCTCAAACTGGCGGCAGCAGCCTTGAACGGATCATATTAAATCACATGCGCTGAAGGTAATGGAAAAAGTTCTGTGAGCTGAGGTAATGAAACACTAAGCAACATGAAACATGCAATCAGCTCCTACATACGCAGGGAGCTCATACCCTCTCCAACCCCTCAGCCAGCTGGGAACTGGAGCTGATGTTACAGCAGGACTGCAGATCATATACCAACGGCTCCTACATTATTCATGGCAAAGTTTAAATATGGGCAAAGCTAACTTTCCACAGTAGCAAGGAAAATCAGGGGTGTGGGTACATACAGTGGAAATAAAAATAAAAGCTAGGTGAAAAACACTGTCGGCCAGGCAGCAGTTTCCACTGTGCTGAAAAAAATAAAATCATCCGCTCTGCCTCCCAACGTAGACCACCACCAACACTGCCGACTCCCCATCTGTGGTAATTCCCACCAATGTGGTTGGATGTCAGAAGTTCACAATGGCCCATTAGCGGTTACCGGTCCAGAGCAGAGGATGCCTCAGAATAGTGGTGAATCTTGTATTTGAATCATACTGAGAGGATAGGAGAGACACTGGACCGGTACAGAACTAGGTTGTCTATATTCGCATTGAGCTCACATGGCGACCCACTTGTTCTCCAGCGCTCGGTGCTCCAGCTCCAGTGCGCGGTAACTGCCCTTCAGGTCTGTGTGCTGGCTGATGAGCTGCTCATACTCTGTGGCCTGGCGCTCATGGACAGCCAGCAGCCGCTCGTGGTCCTGCAGGACGCTCTCGCGGCCAGCCTGCGCTTCCTCCCGCTGCCGCTGCAGGTCCTCCGTTTCGCTCTCTAGAGCCCTCACCTGGCCCTGCAGTGTGGCATTCTGTGCCATCAGGGAGGCGCTCTGGGAACTCAGTGTGGAATTCTCCACCTGGATGAGAGTGCAGGAATATCCGGTTACAATGCTGCAGCTCCAGTAAATGTTTAAAAAACGTTTCAAAATACAAGTACAGTGTAAAGAGTCGGACTACATACTGAAGCTTTTTCAATTCTAAAACTTAGCAGTTTGACAGGGGCACACTCAAAGTCTCAGAAGCAACCACAAAGGAAGAGAGCAAAAGTAGGAGGAGTGAGAAATGGGAAAACCTTGAGCTCCAGCCCTGACCTGAAGCTTGGCCGTCTGTGTCTGCAGTGCAGTGCTGTGTTCCTGCAGGGCTGCGGCCTGCCTCTGCAGAGCCAGAATCTGTGCATTCAGTTGAGTGTTCTGTGAGGCTAGCTGCCTCAGCTGCTCTTTCAGCAACAGCTTCTCTGTGTGCAGAGCTGCATTCTGGAAATAAGAATCATAAGCATGATTTGCATGAATTGCAAGCATATGGACTTCTGCTGGGAATATTTTAAAACTTTAAACTAAGTATCTTGATCTTTATTAGCCATGCAAATAAAAGGTCCAAAACCTACTAGGCTAGAGTGTGAAAGACAATCAAAGGATTCTAGTAATGGAACACTGCAGATGAAATGGCTGTGTTGACAGCAATGTATGGCTATGTAATGATTCTCCTGCATTTTCTCATCCCATATCTGTATATCATTGAGACTGAACTGCAGGTCAACAAACAGGACAGGAACCCTCCCACAATGCAGCTCACATTCTTTTCAACATCAATGAGCCGGTCCTTCAGTTTGAGTAGCTCTGCCGTTGCCTCCCTTTGCCCTATCTCCCACTTATCCTGCCCCAGCTGGAGCTGCCCATGTTCTGAGCACTGAGAAAGGGCCTCTTCCTCCTGCCTCTGCCTCAGGGCCTCCAGGGTCTTCTTCACCTGCAGACCAGTACAGATGAACCGCATTAGTGAAGGCGCACACGCACACGCACACGCACACGCACACGCACACGCACACGCACACGCACACGCACACACTATGACTCATTTGCCATGACTCATACAAAAAGAGAAATGCTACATTAGAAAATTATGGTTTTCGACATTTGTCCCTTACGCTTGAAAGCTCTGTGCGAAGCTGCTGATTTAAATTGCTCGATTCCTCCAGACGTGACTCCAGGCCTTGGATCTTCTCCTCACGGATCTCTAGTGTCTTCTTCAGAGTTGAATCGATTTTGGTCTCCAGGATCTTGTACTTACTGAGGAACCAAGAGAGCTAAGATTCAAACAGGCCCCTACTGTGGCAAATTACTATGGAATCATTTAGGTAATGTTTTCATTTTATGCATTAGCCGTGCAATCCCTTTCAAACTGAGAGATTCTCTCGTGCCATAGAAAAAATTGGGGTTGGCATATCCCTCCACCTTAGACAAGAGGGTTTACAAAATGCTATCTTTGGTTTCTTCCTTTGTTTCCGTCCATAGGAATTCGGAACCAAGAGCCGGGAATGAGAAAAGGTTAGTAGTGACAGAGTTCAGTTACGAATGCCCCCCACCAATTCTAACCTTAAGATGAACCTATTGGTCCAATATCTTAACAATTAATGTTGCCCTTTTGCCGCATTGCCTGTGTAACTATATCCAGTGTGACCTCATCAAATGCTTTTAAAAAGTAAAATAAGTGCAGAATAAAACAAAATAAATGGTAATTACCCTCCCCTGTAATCATCTTCTGCCATATGCACAAGGCTTTGGTTCAAAACAAACAGTGCTCATTAGAGCTCTGAACTGTGTATGATAGGACTTTTTCTCCCCCTTTAATGATGGAGCCATGCTGAGATAAATCCACGCTACAGCCCACACATACATTTACCCAACCCCAGATTGTTTGTGTCTAAATATACCTTTCTAAGCACAAGGTTACTATTGGTGACTTAACCATGCTAAAATCTGCCTAACATACACTGGACCATCATTTTACTTCTCTTTCAACTTCAGTTCCATGTGTTTAGTTGTATTACCGTAAGGACACAAGCGATTGCCAGGTAGGGTGACTGGAAAAATGTGCAGACTTTCAGTGGATCATGGGTGAGATTCACAAAGAGGTTACAAATTTATCAAAGGATAAGTGAGCGGGAATTTGGCAAGAGCAGCAACCAGCTCTGAAAGTGCTTCCAAAAAACTAACAAGACCAAGGTTTCCCCCGAAGTTTCAGCGAAAGATTTCGTGAAAATACAGGTTACAGGTACAGGATAGGATTGTTTGGCCTTTGATAAAATTTTCACTGCTGTGTGTGACAGTGTGTCCGACTGTTGCTGTGTGTTTTGCGTTATTTGCAGTGGAAGCCATATGCACACCGAGTGAAGTTTTTCAGCGGAAGGAACCATTCAGCTTGGGTAAAAATTCATGTGGACGACACCCATGCCAGTGCAGGAGATTCTCACAGCATTGACAGACACCACAACAAACAGCACATAGCTGCAAGCCAACTATACATAACACACACAGAATAGCTGGCAGCATACCCAGGGGGCAGCATCCATGGAGTAGACCGGACCAGTTTATAATTAAATACAACTCTGAATTCAAACCCTAAAATCTTAACATAGCTACTCTGAAAAGAAGCCAGCCTTATATAGTAAAAAAAACCAAAAAAAAAACCCAAATATTTAATTGAACTAGCTTTCAGTAAAAATAAAATATAAACACCTGAAATTGACCTAATTTCATATGGCATAAGAATGTATATACACTATATGGACAAAAGTATTGGGACACCTACAGGAGCTTTTATGACATACCATTCTAAATCCATAGGCATTAATACCCCCCTTTGCAGCTATAACAGCTTCCACTCTTCTGGGAAGGCTTTCTACAAGATTTTGGAGTGTGCCGGTTGGAATTTTTACCCATTCTTCCAGAAGAGCATTTGTGAGGTCAGACACGGATGTTGGACGAGAGGGCCTGGCTCGCAATTTCCATTCTAGTTCATCCCAAAGGTGTTCGATAGGGTTGAGGTCAGGGCTCTATGCAGGCCAGTCAAGTTCTTCCACACTAAACTCATCCAACCAGGCATTTATGGACCTTGCCACAGGATGTTTGGAACTCTACAGTTATTGAGTCGGCGACTTTTAAGCACTATGGGCCTCAGCACTCAGAGACCCTGCTCTGTAACTCTACGTGGTCTGCCACTTCGTGGCTGAGTTGCTGTGGTTCCTAAACGCTTCCACTTTGCAATAATACCACTTACAGTT
>JAOYSI010008296.1:0-11606 GCA_025775065.1 Hiodon alosoides | reverse complement strand
AAGAGGGCAAGACCTGAACCGAAATCACCCTGAATTACCTGAATTAGACTGAGCCGGAGGACTGGCTGTGCCATTAGTAATAATAATATGCTAATAAATATAATAGTCAGTTACTGCTGTTCCCTCGGCCTCCAAGATTCGTATGTCAAGACAGTTTTGCTCATTCTTTTAATTGACAAAAAAAAAAAAACTACGTATGTAGGTCCCATTTGTAATGTGTTTGTAAATTTATTTTTCGAATAAATGATAGTAACTGATGACTTTGCATTGTAAGATGATTCCAACAGTGGGAATTCTGTTAAAGACTGTACTGGATGTTGTTCCTCAGGATTCCTTGCTTTACTGAGTCAGCACTTAAAAAGCCTTTTTTTTCACCCATAGCACAGTGATATGAATGTAAGAAATTATGACCAAATAAATGTTACAGTTTTTGCCAATCGTTGTACTAAACTATGTTCTGATGTATGATTATTGATTATGTAAAATTGTTTTTAATGTTCCTACTCAATGCACAGACCAATAATTGGCACTATAGAAAACACTATTGTAAAGTTTACAAGACATTTTGTGTTTATGCTCTTTATTATTTTTTTATACTTAATACTTAAATTGTTGTTTTTATTAAAAAAATTTGTACCACCCCCAGATTCTCTCACCAAGAGTTTATTGGACTTTAGGGAGTTACGATAATTTCTTCCACTAGATGGCAGGCAGTGTTAGTTTCTTTTTCTAATTTCTAATTTTATAGTTTCTAATTTTTGCCAAAAGAAAAATCCTTAAAACTCATTTCAATTCCAAAAACACATGCATCCAATTTGGTGCGACGCATGGCAATAGTTCTACTGTAAATCCAATGTTTATGGCGTTATAAATGGACCAAATAAAAATCATCAAGGCGTTTTTGCTATAAAATGGGCCAAATTAACTATTTGACCCACCCACACATTAGACCTCAGTTTCATACTTTTATATTAAAATGATATGTGTTTTTTTGGTTTCTGAGTTTATTTATCCCAAAACATATAGCGATTAATAGTTAATTTATATATTTCGCTATAAATGTTGCTATATTGCCCAACTGAGCGATATTTTGCCACCAACCATTACTGCTGTTTTCATTTGATAAATGGATGAAGGGAACGATTCTTTACTTTATGGTTAAGGGTTCTCCGAAGTAGGAGACCATAATCCCAGTCCGAGATAGCGACGTAAATAAATACAGCGCACAATTAGTGGAAAAACTGGTGGCGCACGAACACGTTCGCTTTAAAAGAAAAACCGATCGTTTCAGTCGCTAGTGGCAGTTCGCTCCAATTAACCGAGTGGGATACAGCTGCAAAAAAGAAAAGAAAACCGCCGCGCGAGATTGGGAGGGTCAGTCAGATGGACCAGTAGCGACACAAGAATTGTCTTTTTTCGTCAAACCTAACGGAAGTATACAGTGTTCGGACTATACTTTGTCCAGAGAAACAGTTGCCCATCTGAAACTTAATTTTATTATCGCGAAGTCTAAGCTTGTCGTTTAACGCACGTAGTTAAATAATTTTTGGAATCCAAGAATATTTATACCATGGTTCACAGATACAGTAAGTTTTATTTCATTGTTATTTCGCCTACAAGGGATTTGGCCTTAGTCGTTTCTGTTTAATTTTTTTTTTTTTTTAATAACTAATATATTAAGAATATCGGTATTAAAGCATACTTCATTAAGACCGAAGCATGTTTTTTAGAGGGTGAAGAGGGTGGGGGCAGAGTAAGTAACCACTAAAGTAGTGCTCTCGAAGTATTTAAAGTTTTAAAAGAGTATTGGCAATGAAAGACGGTTTAGACACCTGTTAAAAAAAAAAACGTCAGCATACAAAGTTATTTGTTTTAATCGCTTCTGGCCATTTGCTGCAACTCAGCTCATACATAATATGCTAGTGCGTCTTTGAGCCAAATTTTTGTCTCGAGAACCCTTGAGGGAAACAGGAAGTATTTTTCTTCGGATGGTATAAATGCTCTTGTTTTGTGCCAATGGAGCGCTTTCCCTCAGATTGGCTTGCCATAATGTTAAACGAAAAACCAACAGAGCAGCACCGCGCTTACCTGGCGCTGTCCTACCTGATCTACCTAATAGCTACGTAGGCGTTGGGGATGTTTTCGATGTTTTTTTTTTGCAAACATCTAGAATACAAAATGTTAAGCCGTAGGTCAGGAAACCTCCCCAGTGGTAGACACTATTTTCCACTGGAGATTAAATCTGTTATGATAAATAATTACCAGTACATGTCAGATTATGTGTATAATTATGATGACGGGTAATATTGGTAATAAAAGTGCTTAAAATAAATTTAAGAAGTATAGTCCGTTATTGAATTGTAATAATTCAAGGTTGAAGATTAAAATTGTGGATACAATAAGGCTTTTTCTTGGTAGAAAAAGGAATACATTCTCCCTTTTAGTCACTTAGTATACATACGTGTTTATCTGGATGGTACACTGAGCAGAGATAAGTAATCAATATGTTTCTCTCACTTATCTTCCACACTTAACATTAAGGATTAAACACACCTGGTCTTTATGCATGCCGCACGTGACCATTAACGCCGGTGTAATGATTGCGCCTCCGCGTTGTGCTTCCTCTATCCCTCAGATACAGAGAGGGCTTTAGAGCTGTTGAAGGAGTACCAGGGCCGGCTCGTCAGCCCGGAGGAGCAGGCGCTGAAGGCAAGCGTGGGGAAAGTCTCGGCCGTCTTCGGCAGTCAGCTGTTCCAGGCCCTGCTCGGTACGGTCTGCTAGGCTCTCATGTTGTACAGCGATGGGGCAGCCTTCCGTGGTCCTTGTCAAACACAGAGGGGCTCAGTTTGAAGACTCCGTCCTAACAGATTCCTAGTTTCTGCTTTTTGAGGTTGTTTTTCTGGCAAAAAATCACTGATTTTCATATTTTCAGGGAGGAATTAGTTCACCTGGACAGGTATATGAAGATAAAGCTTTGCCTTTGAGGGTAGATATTTTGGGTAGAATTTCAGATAAATGCTGAAAGTCTTGCTGTTATGTGTAACTAAAGGAGTTTCTTACATACCATT
The DNA here is from genome assembly GCA_025775065.1 of Hiodon alosoides. Lineage (NCBI taxonomy): Eukaryota > Metazoa > Chordata > Actinopteri > Hiodontiformes > Hiodontidae > Hiodon > Hiodon alosoides. The sequence continues at coordinate 8,538 of JAOYSI010008296.1, read as the reverse complement.
GCCAGGTTTTCTGACACGTTTGGGCAGTGTTCCGGAGGCTGAAACCGCACAAATAGATATAGAAATTGTATGATTTCTCTCCCGTGATTGTGGGCTATGCAGAATCCACACCCTCAGCATCCGCTTGTCTCGAGAGTGGGCTGTGTGTGGTCATTAACAGCAGCTGTAGCCACAGGAAGGCCGGGATTGGCTCTGCATGTTTGTGATGGCACAGCTTTTGGAGAGCATCCGAAGGTGAAAGCAATGTTCTGGGCCCAGCATGCTCTCCACTCCCCCTCCACAATAAGGAAATCACGGAAGAAAGAGAGCGAGTGTTGCTGTATGTGTGCCTCTCTCTCTCGATCAACAAGTCTGCAGAGAAGAGCTTCAGGACCTTCAGTGCCTCCTGATTAACGGCGCCCTGTGAAAAGCCAATCTGTGTGTGACAGTAAATCACTCATGCATAATTCAACGGGCTGGCTGCTGTACCAAGCAGTTATGTTTCTACCTGTTTTCTCATTAGCTGCGGACAAAAACTTCGAAAAGAATTTAAAAAATAAAGCTCTTGTTTGTCTTGTTCTTCACCCATCGATTTTGATGCTGCGCAGGTGAAAGAGGGTGTTGAATCGATAATCGAAAACCATGTTCAGCCGCTCACTGGACTGTGTACTTGGGCTTCTTGTGAGTGTGGAAACTTAATAAAATCCCGGCTCCATGGCAAGGGGGAGGGCAGGGCAGAAAACTTTCAGTTTAATAGAAAAAAGGAGCTCGGAGCCAGGAAGAGAAGAACTCGAGTGTCTCGGATCACGATCTGTGCATGTCGACTACCGTCCTCTGGGGCCACAGTCATTTTTCCACTAATCCAATAAGACTTTGTTGCCTTTTGACATATATTGGAAAATACCATTAGCTTAACTGGATTTTGGACCGATATTTTACATGCGTTCGTGGTCAGGCTTGATGGTCACAGACACAGAGGCTTTTTAAAAAGAACTTTCCACTCAATTTAACTTGCATAAGGTAGCCTTAAAGTCCTTGCATATGTGTTTAAGAGTGAGGCAGTTTGAAGTTTATTAAAACATTTTTGTTTTAGCGTACTTAATACCTAGGGCTGTTGGAACAACGCAGCGTTTCTATCTGCAAAGCTCCCACATTTTCATTGCGTCAGCTAATCCTGTCTGTGTGCGTGGTGGTTCTGTAAGACCTCCCACATTTTCACTGCGTCAGCTAATCCTGACTGTGTGCGTGGTGGTTCTGTAAGAGCTCCCACATTTTCACTGCGTCAGCTAGTCCTGTCTGTGTGCGTGGTGGTTCTGTAAGAGCTCCCACATTTTCACTGTGTCAGCTAATCCTGACTGTGTGCGTGGTGGTTCTGTAAGAGCTCCGACATTTTCACTGCGTCAGCTAATCCTGTCTGTGTGCGTGGTGGTTCTGTAAGAGCTCCCACATTTTCACTGCGTCCGCTAATCCTGACTGTGTGCGTGGTGGTTCTGTAAGAGCTCCCACATTTTCACTGCATCCGCTAATCCTGACTGTGTGCGTGGTGGTTCTGTAAGAGCTCCCACATTTTCACTGCGTCAGCTAATCCTGTCTGTGTGCGTGGTGGTTCTGTAAGAGCTCCCACATTTTCACTGCATCAGCTTATCCTGACTGTGTGCGTGGTGGTTCTGTAAATACAAACCGTTATACTGTATATACTGTATACTCCGTTATTAAAACTTTTTACTTTTTTTCACAGTGGGAGAAAAACAAATAAGTGGCATTGCCAAACAGCTGTGTTTGCCTCTGCTGTGTGTGCTGGTCTGTGTTACAGTAATACTGCTGTTTGTTGGTGTAATATTGGTGTCTGTTGGTGTAATATTGGTTTGTGTTGTCATAATATTTGTGTGTGTTGACGTAAAATTGGTATATGTTGACGTAATATTGGTTTGTGTTGGTGTAATATTGGTTTGTGTTGGTGTAATGCTAGAGTGGTGGCAGATACCCAAGGGCCTGCTTTCATGTTTGTTTGCCTAAGTGTAGCCAGTTAGTGAGCGGGACTTTGTGTTGACACTAAATTCATGTCTGAATATAGTCTAACATTTCAGAGCATTATTCAAATAAGAAAAGACTTTTAAATGAAAACATTAAATGTCAAAGTGTGGAAAATGGAACTCTTGTACAGGCCAGAATATTTTTCCACTGCCCTCTGTATTTCTTCATGTCTTTGTAGAATATTTTATTTTTGCTCAGGTAAACTGACAAAACAGCAACGTTCTCTTTGCTATCGGCAGGATGGTGTGGTAATAAGAAAGACCAGGAGTCTCCACTAAAGCATCTACTGGCAAAGCAACAAAGTGATCCTGTATAAAATGTGTGATGTCTGGAGCTTCTGGAACTTTCTGAATTTCTTTCTGTAAGCATTGGACCCTTGTTCCCACGGGGTATAACAGGAGATGACACAGTAGCAAGAAGGCTGGCATCCTCAGGACAAATACTCAAAAACTCAAGATAGATAGCTTAAACGTGGTGTTCCTAGAAAGGCTCACCACGAAGGGGCCGTATGGATTCGCAAAACTGGATCTAAATTAGGCTTCGCCGACATGCTCTCCAGATTGATGGCTCAGAACAGGAGAAGCACATGCTGAGAAAAAACACACGCCCGCTGTGAGACGTAGTGGTGGATCTAATCTGCATTGCGATATTTTGCATCTTATGGTAGTGGTACCCTCGGTAGGGAACAATGAATTCAGTCTTTTATTGGGCCATTGTAACCAAAAGATCCTCAGCTAGGAGGCTCAGGCGGGCATGGAAATGGACATTCCAGCATGAAAATGATCTCAAGCATGCATAACATCTATGAATACATTGTAAGCACTAAATCAGTGTTCTTGACTGGCCATCACAATCTGCTGATAAAATTGCAAATCTGTGGTTAAACTCAAGAAGGCAATTCACAAAAGAAAACCAAGAAATGTGGTGCAGCTGGAGAAATTCTCTATGGAGGAATGGACAACGGGAAACGTACCACAACCTGATAAAACACTACGGGTGACACCTTCTCTGTGTGATCAAAACAACAGTTATAAAGGGCCCCATTCTGAGTTGTTTGTGTTACAATTCCACTTATTTTCAATGGATCTGAGCAAAAATAAAATATGCATTTTTTCTGCTGAATCTTGTTTTGGCTGCATTTAAGGATGGAATGGATAAGCACGGAGGACACTGTAGAAGGTGGCTGTGACTGAGTCGCTATGGGGTGGAAAGCTCAGCTCACCGGGGTTTCTATGCTTTCTGTGTCGTTCTTGTTTCCCTTTAGCCGGTCAGCTGGTCATTAATGGCTTTGCGTGCTGCACTGTGTCCCTGCCACAGGGCCCAATCCTCTTTCCGTCCAGACAATGGGACCCATAGGGGGCTGGCCTGAAAGGTCCTGATATATGCCAGGTGGACCCACTTACCATGATCTCAGGGGTCAAATGGGGACGCTTGGGTGAGTACTGTCTGGACTGATGGCGATTCCGCACTTTCTGCCTGGAGGAATGGCCTGGATAACTGCACAGGAATGTGGGGGTGGCTGGGTAAACACACGGCTCAGAGCCTGTCCACCCGGGCCCCCCCCCCCCTCCCCCTCCATTACACAGTAAGAGAGAGGAGGGTCTCTCAGTCTCTCAGGTATGTGAAAGAACAGGGTCAGGCGAGGACAGGCCATGAGCAACATGTGTTTTAGATCAACGCAGAGAGATTGTCCTTCAGGGACGAGTTTCAGGCTATGCAAAGATGCATAGCTAAAACTCCTACTAGATCAAAGCTGTAGGAGAAGGCCTGTATCTTTTATCGCGACTTCACAGTCTGGAACATGAGCTGAACCAGGGACAGACCTATTTCTCAGTTCACACACATACAAACGCTCACAGTAGGAGGAGCCCGGGAAACCAGCCCGCCGTGGCTCACATGCACCCTGGCAAGAGCGTTTATTGTGGGAGAACAAAAGTGGATTAGAAAGTCCCTGTGCAAACTTTGTGCAAGACTCAGTATCTGCTGACTTTTTGATCCCAATGAGTCATTTACATAGTCATTATAAACCAAGTTCTTTAAAAGCACATTCCTGCTCTAATTTAGTAAGGCAGAGAGTAGGCAACAGGTAGGCTTTGGCTGTTCACAGAGTAAAGCACTGAACTGCATAGGGTTTGCTTGAGATCAGAACAGTTTGAGTGGTCCACTCGCACTCACAAACGCATACATCCATATACTCAAGCACTAAGACAGTTTCTAAGTTCAGACATGGATTGCCTATTGTGTTCTGTGACAGATTATTTACAAATTGCGTTTTGGGTGATTGCTCTGACAAGGATACAGAAACATAGCGCTGCAGTAAACAGTCTCAACGATTATGATTACGAGATTACGATTACGAGATGAAACGGGGCTATTTACTCAGTGACATCATCAGCCACATTTATTGAAAGTTTTTTTCATACCAGTCTACTAAAGGTCAAACAGCACTGGCAAAGGCAGCAGTGGGGCAGAGAACAAATGGCAGGCAGGGTGTGAAGGGCTTTTGACTTGAGATGAGGGGGAATCCCTACCACGAGGGGCAGATCAGAGGAAAACTTTGAAAAACACAGAACCACACTGGCATCTATTTCAGAGACACAACGAAAGTTTATACCCACAAAGACGCCTTCTGTAAGCACCAAGAATCTGCTTCTCTTCTTCGACATCTGAAACAGTTTTGTTCCATTTCTGGGAAGGTGGTGGAAACCCCCCCCCGCTCCACAGGGATTTTATGGCTTCATCCATTCATCAACTGTGTTTTCCAGCTCGGTTGGAAGGTTGCTGTTAATGTACGCCCTGCTGCGTCCTGCGAGGCTGTGAATTAACAAGTGAAAGGATTTGGTTTCAAATGTTTCAATATTAATTTGAGCGTGAAAGAGCCCCAGCTCAGATTAAGTTCAGGATTCAACGTCTTAATTTGATGACATGCACTAGGTCACAGATACTTGATAATTGGCTAAATACCAGTGTTTAAAACATAGCGTAGATTACTTTTTTAAGTTATTGGTCAAGTGATCAAGTGGTCGAAGGATTGTTTAATCGGTTGCAACCAGTGTAAGAGAGAAACTGAGGACCGCACTGGAGAAACAATATTTGAACAATCCAGTTTGAACATTTAGAACATTCGGTTTCCTCAAGTTACACAAATCGCTGCTCATAATCCATTGCTGAGCGCTAAGCAAACATCCACACAAGATTGACATTGCAGACAAGGCCCAGGGTATATTTGCAGAAGGCGGACCTCATTATTTTTCTGTTTGTGTTCGGCTTACTCTTGAGTGTGAGAAGTATCTGAATTGGCTAGGATGATACAGAATACTTACAATGTGCCGCAGGTGGAGTGTGTTCTTCGCGTTCAAAATTCAGCTTTATGAATTTTGTTCAACTTTATTGATTAGACAAAAATACGTGTTGCCATAGTGATATATCAGGATATGTTTCGTGTATGAATGACTCTAATGACTTCACTCCTGACAGCAACAATGTGTTATTATGTTATAACAGAATAACCCCTTCCCTCACCCTTACACCATCTACCCATCAGGGGTGCGTCAGGGGCCATTCTCAGTCACTCGCTTAGTTTCCTCTTTTGTCTACCTTTGGTCAGCTGGACGACAAATAGTGGCCCACAAAGGATACACACCCCCATCCCACACTCCCTTACGCACTCTCAGTGTTGAGTCACGTCCCTAGGCTTTCATACTGAGAATAAAGGTGCTTCCCCTGTGGGCACAAACAAACATACACACATACAACACACACACACACACACACACACACACACACACACACACACACAGACACACACAGGCACACACACATACGTATACAGGCCATATACACAGGCCTCTGTACTCACATTTATCCTTGATCTCAGAGTTACTAAAAGCCAACCAAACAAACAATATATTCCTTTTAATATTGCAAAAACCTTTAAAATGAGATCTTAATTTTATTAATATGGTGTTTGTGGTCATGCTTTTGACATAAGCAACTGTCTGTTTCCTTGTTAAGGGTTTTCCCAGCAGGGGGCGATCACTGGCCCTGTGTGCTTCTCTGCGTTGCAAGAAATAGATAGATATATAAGTAGATATAGGGTGGAGGGTGATGGATGCGATGGAAATGAGTAGATATAGGGTGGAGGGTGATGGACGCGATGGAAATGAGTAGATATAGGGTGGAGGGTGATGGACGCGATGGAAATAAGTAGATATGGGGGGAGGGAGAGGGATTTGATGGAAATGAGTAGATATGGGGTGGAGAGTGATGGATGCGATGAAAAGCAGACATTGAAGCGTCTGAAGGAATGGAAACAGGCGAGGGAGCAGAGATGAGTGGGAGAGCGAGGGGGAGGCAGGAGGAGGGCTGTGGGAGGATGAATGGCGTTTGGCACCCTCAGCTGGCAGAGTGTGGCCTAGGGCGTGAGGTTGGCATCAATTGGAGAACAGCATGGCCTAGCGGTGAGATGGCGAAAAAGAGCCCAGCCTGAGGAAATCAGAGTCTCCACGCCTTTTTCCCTTTACAGCCCATGGTTTTCATTCATCCTGGTTTTAACACTCTGCTAATTTACACAGATGGATTTTTACGGATCCGATTCACCTAGATTTTCCAAAGGGTTCTAGAGCAGCGCCCAGCGGTTGTAAAGTCATATTCGTTACACAATCATCACATCAATTGGAACGTTCTGGGAGGGCGGGGCTTGTGTGATCCGTGGGGGCTCATTGGTGGTCCGGGACCGCATGTGAACGGAATGGAAGCGTTGTGTAACCACGTGTCCGACCTCCGGTGCCTGTGGTGCGAGTGACACTTTGGGGCTGACTCCAGTGAACCTGAAGCTGTAAATCGGCTCACGTTGGTCCTATGGTTAGAACACTGCTGGGCACTAATTAAACCCCACTAATTAAAGCAAGGAGGACAACAGGCAGATCATGGTGGCCAGCTGCACCATGCGGCACCTAATTAATTCTGATTGCATCTAAACTCAAATTCTCTGCAGCTGCCCCTGGTGGATACTGAAGTGTGTGCTCAACTTAGACCAGCTCTCTTTCTTCTTCATTAAAGTGGTAATCGGCACAAAGAAATAAAAATAACTATTGAATGCGCGTTAGCTTTTTTTAAAACTTGATTTCCCAAAACGTTGACCAGCACCAAACACCATCATCCACTTCTTGCTATAGATTAGTCTGTTTGCTATCAATGATCATTTAAAAACTAACAATGTAATGTAATATCCAGCAAAATTATTTTCAACCTCCTTTTCCATTTTAGATAAACGAGAATCGTTTTTATTCAGGCAATTTAAATGAAGTGGCATTTTTCCTTGTTTAGGAAAGCAGGGAAAACTTTGCGGACGTAATGGGTTTTGTGTCCAGCAGGTGGCGGCAAACAATGGTAAAGACCAGAGTAGATTTGCTGCCATGGTGGCAGGGTTTATATACGTTAAGCTCTGCTGCAGCTCCTGTAGGGAGTAACAGCCCACGTGCTACTGATGAAAGAGCAGCGTGTTGTGTCCTATTGACAGATTACCCGGGGCAAAATAAAATATCCACACCACACACACGGAACTAATCTGAACACCCGCTTCTCGATCATTAGAAACAGACGGTTGGAATTGGTAAACGTTTTATAGGAAGTCTGACAGTCACTCTTTTAAATCCACCCACCAACAGCAGAAAATATGTTAATTTTTAAGGGAGGAAGCCAAGGACATGAAAGTGTACACAAAAATAAATTGGGGTTGAAGACCAGTGTTGTAGTTTAGTCCAAGTCAATACTGGTCTTGGGGGCTACAGTGCTGAACTCAAGTTAATTCAACTCCTGACCTCCTGGCCTGATCTCAGCTCCTGACCTCCTGGCCTGTTCTCAGTAAAGACCTCTTAGCTTTTAGTCTCTATTTAATTATAACATTCAGGCCAAGGGGCACACCACAAGCCCCATTGTCTGAAGCATACTCCACCTGTAGTCATACACTATATGGACAAAAGTATTGGGCCACACCTTTTAATCATTGAATTCAGGTGTTTCATTCAGTCCCATTGCCACAGGTGTATAAAATCAAGCACCTAGCAATGCAGTCTGCCTTAACAAACATTTGTGAAAGAATGGGTCGTTCTAAAGATCTCACTGAATTCGAGTGTGGTACTGCAATAGGATGCCACCATTGCAACAAGTCAGTTCCTGAAATGTATTCCCTCCTCGATATTCCATGATCAACTGTAAGTGGTATTATTGCAAAGTAGAAGCATTTAGGAACCACAGCAACTCAGCCACGAAGTGACAGACCACATAAAGCTACAGAGCAGGGTCGCCGACTGCTTAGGCGCACAGTGCGTAAAAGTCGTCAAACGCTCTGCTGACTCAATAACTGCAGAGTTCCAAACCTCCTCTGGCATTATCATCAGCACAAAAACTGTGCGCCGGGAGCTTCATGGCATGGGTTTCCATGGTGGAGCAGCTGTATGCAAGCCTTACATCACCAAGCGCAATGACAAGTGTCAGATGGAGTGGTGTAAAGCACGCCGCCAC
>JAOYSI010008295.1:0-11607 GCA_025775065.1 Hiodon alosoides | reverse complement strand
CCCCACCCCCACAAAAATATCCACAAACAAATAAACACCCATCAAAACCCACACATACACACACTCACACACACACACACACACACACACACTCACACTCACACACACACACATTCACACTCACATACACACACACGCACACACGCACACACACACACACACACACAAACAAACACACACAAACACACACACTCACACACACACACACAAACGCACACACGCACACACACACACACACCTACACCTTCAGGCTTTCTTCTCATTACAAACTGACACGCAGATCTTCCTGCTGCACTTTGTCTCTCAGCCGCCCCCCAGATGTGAGGATGGTGGGCTGTTTATGTTCCTCCCTGGGAGAGGATAGCATAGGATTATCTCAGCTATGCGGTTTAAAAAGCTCACGCAAGTCGCCTGAGAATCTCTTATCTAGTTTCATCCTCTTCACAGCAGAACCATGTGTGTGCATCATGTAGGAATTTACATGGCGTTTCTTTCAGAAAGTCCGTAACTAATCGAGTGAATAGGATGCCTTGTTTTAAACATTTCTCTGTGACAGGAAAGACTTTGCACTCAGAATAGAGTACATAAAGATGTGGGCACCCGCCCGTGTTCGGGGACTCCCTATTGGTTGGAGGATTCCAAGTTGTTGGACATGGTCAGTCTGTACTTAGCCAATACAGGGACTCTGAGACTAGCACCCGGCAATGCCACGGTAGCTTATGTTGTAATTATGTTGTAATTCCACACCGCAATACCAAATACAGACATAACAGACTGCCACCCAGAATATGTTGTCGGACACGCCACTGAATCTCAAGACACAGGTTTCAATCTTAAAGTGTTTGCGGCAATGATAGACGTGCCTTCCAGACGGAAATACTCATTTTAAAACATCCAAAGCTGCTCTTTTGCTTGTCATTGTCTCTGTCTGCCAAACGGAGCAGACGGGACAATTACATCCGTGTGACAGGGGAACAGACAACCTTTAGGCTCTTCAACGTGATTTCTAATTCACTTAATTTATTGGCGTGCACTGTTATGCAAAATAAAAATGCAGGTTGTCCTCAAGGATGGTTTAAGTCACCAATCTTCCAGCATTTCCATCACGCAAAAAGGTAAGAAAACTGTCTTTAAAATACCCCATGTCTTGAGTGTTCTCCTCTAACTATTAAACAGCTGATAACGTGCCATGGATATATAAACGCCACTTTGATATAAGTGCGCTGCGGGGAAAAGGATATAAAGGGGTGGCTGTTGAGTGCTTTGGGCTGTTTAGTGTACTTCCTATACACCTTCACTAAAAGCAGTGTAAATCGCATTTAAAAACCCCCAGCGCTCACCTCTTACGCATCCAACCAACTCTGCATCTGATCGTGAAATATTGCATTACATCAGTGAGACCCAATAAGGTGGTGAGGAGGACGATCTGGACGTGATCCAGAGGGGACGCATTCAAGTCATGGGTGCAGCACATCATACAAATAATTACAAACAGTTGTTTTTGGCCCACCATGAAAATGATAAATGTTTAGAGTGTGAGGAGAAATGCATGTCATGAGGTTTACATGCACTGAGACCTGAGTGCACACATGTGAAGGACTTGCAGACGGTGCATATGCACGTAAAACCCACATGAAAGGTTTTATAAAAAGCAAATACATTAACTATACATTAATTAATGAGCTGATCGAAGGACAGCAGTAAACACAAATCTGTACACAGTTGGAAGAAGATGCTGTTTTCCCCCCCATTGCCATAGAAACATCTGCCCTGCATATCTGTCTCTTTCAAACTACTCCATGCTTTGCCTAAAGAGGGGGGAAGTCATGAGCAGACATTTAATCTGTACTTTCGCAAAAGAAAAGAGAGACCCCTTCCTATAGACGTGTAGTGGCTTTTCTCCTGCCCCAGACTGGTGTAACTGAGATGCAGAAAAGCCTGTTTGTTCTGTTGCCCTTATAGAGCCTTTGGCATTCAAACACTGTGCGCTCCCACGATCTGCCCATTCACTGTATCACACAGAGAAGCCGGGTCACCCAGACTTGGATCTGGTTGCGGGTTGTTTTGTTAGTCTGTGCTGGTCCAATAGGAAAGTAAAACAGGGTCAGGACTCATGGTACTGTCCCGTTTACTTATCCTCCAATCCGATCACTTGTTGTTATAATGCGGTCCGTTTTTCATGAGCCTGGACATGTGCCAAGCTTTCCTGGTCCTAAGAAAGGAGACGCCTCTTATCTCTGTCTCTCCTGCCCACCTCTCTAGCCTATCTCTGTCTCTCCTGCCCACCTCTCCAGCCTATCGCTGTCTCTCTTGTCCACCTCTCCAGCCTATCTCTATCTCTCCTGCCCACCTCTCCAGCCTATCGCTGTCTCTATTGTCCACCTCTCCAGTCTATCGCTGTCTCTCATGTCCACCTCTCTAACTAATCTCGGTCTCTCCTGCCCACCTCTCCAGCCTATCAGTTCAATTCAAGAATGCTATATTTGCATGACCACAGGTAAACATAGCATTGCCAAAGACATGGACTACACACTTATTTTATTTATAGATTTATATAGAAAAAAAACATGACATGTTAGTGATAAACAACTATAAATGGTCTACTAAAAACAAACTATTTGGCTTTAGAGGAAGTTAATCTCCGTTTCCACCTCATCTTTCAGACAGTGACCACACATCCAATGTTCTTTAAACTATCAAGACCTTCTGCCTTTCTCGATTGCAAGGGTGTGGTCATTCAACCTGTGCTGGGTCAGGATCTGTCTCTTCCTTATTTCTTCAACAGTGAGGAGATGCTCCGCACACTCCGATTAGTGTTTCAATTTTATTTTGTTCACAACGTTCCATACACAAGTTTGTTTATTCTTAGTTGTGGCTGATTAGCAGAGCTGGTCAGAGACTGGTGTGTAGAACTTTTTTCGGTCTCAATAGCAGCTGGCAGAGATGGAGGGACGTGATGTTTCTTGTGGACCTGATTCCAGATACATCCAGAATTTCAATAGTATTTTTTTCTATATTGATTGTTAGTGTATATCGGTTAGTTAGTGTTAGTGCATGTATTTTTTGGTATTTTCCTTTGTATTTGTAATTCTGCTTGCAGTGTTTCTACTGGATGCTTGCCCCATTTAGTGTACTTGAGATGACTGAGTTGGACCCCATACCTCACTTCTATATAGTGCAATGGCTTGGATTACCATGTCAAACAGGGTTGTGTAAATTACATTTATGTGTGCTTTCCTGACATCTGGACTTCTTTTTTGGAAGATTATTATTTTGGACTTTTTAAACTTATCGGCTGCACAAAGAATTTAACTTCTGTGTTGTTGCCTTCACTGTCTGAAGAATTTAAAATTTAAACATTTATTTCAGATTACATGCATTTATTTATATTGCACATTTACCCCCATAGCACTTCTTTAAATTGAATTATAAAGGTTTTAAATATTTTTAATTGATTATTCTAGTATTTGTAATTGGTCTTTCATAAAATTGTGATGTCTCGTGGTGGTCTTGTTGTTATTTGGTAATGTTGCAGGTGACCAATCTGAGTGAAGTGTTTGATTTGATCTGGGTCTCAAATAGGTTCTAATAGTTTTACATTCCAAACCAAACTAAATTTTTCAGAGGTGAGCCCTACTTTCAATCAATCAATCAATCAATCAATGTATTTTTATAAAGCGCTTTTCACATGTTTCCATGTCACAGAGAAGCTTTACAGACAGAACAATTCAATATGTCCCAGGCCTGACCCCCCAAAAGCATGCCAGTGGCAACAATGGCAAGGATGTAGTGGATGTAGTGGGTCAACTGTCCAAAGGACATTTGTTCCTAAGTAAGAGAGAAAAAAGGCTCACGCTCCAAAACTGGTCATTTTTAGGCTGGTGAACAAGAACCTCGGCAGATCTTAGCGTTCGGTTAGGAGAGATATACCAGGCACAGGCTTTGAAGTGCCTTAAAAGCTTAAAATAAAGTTATTGATAAGAACTCCACTGACATCATAGCCCTACTGAAATCCTACGGTTGTGTCCTTACCCTCCTATAAAAAATGTTTTATTGAATGTGTATCTTGGATGCAGGCAGACAGAAGGTCATCAATAAGTTGAAAGAAATATCTATTTAAAACCCACATGACTGAGTGAACAAAGAGCCAAAGAAAACGTGTGAAATGATAATAAATCATAAATCATATTGGAGTTGTCAGAGGCCATAATAATACAGAGAACAGATGGAATAGCCAAGAGAATAACTGTGAAACCTGGTGAACATTTTGTGATATGCTATAAAAACAAAACAAAACAAAACACTGCTCTCAGAACGGAAGAAAAATGCAAATGATTCTGGATTTTTTTGCATTTTAATGTTCATGATTCAGCTATTTGTTTTCAGATGTGACATCGATTCCAAACTATGAGTACTGCATATGTTTTTTCAGAGATGGGGATATTAACATCTTTGTATTTCTGCAGCACAGTTCCTACTTTTAAAGAAAAGAGAATTAATCTGAGTCCTATTGAGTGAGGAAAGGCACCTTTACTTGAGTCAGTAGCCTATTGATGGTTTCTGGTCCATTTATTACCTAAGGCTGGGGATAAAACAGGGTAAGAAGACTTTTGTCCTAAGCACATTGCCTTCCTTCTTACTGACATTCATAATGACAAACTGCAAAGGCTCTCAAGTGGTTGCTACAGTATTTCTAGGTTACAGTACTGCTTTAATCTTCAACATCTGCTTTTGATATCCTCTAAGCACAGCCCTGAAGACATCTCAGAAATCTACCATGTGTAAGAGGCTGGATTCGAGACTAGTGATTCTGTGAGACCATGACCTAAAAAAGGTTTTTTGTTTTTATTTTATTTATTTTTTACAGAAGCCTAGGAGACCATTTTTCAAACATTAAATCGTCATATGCCAGAAGATAATGAAATTGTCCGTATTAACATTATTAATACTCGTAAAATATATCTGGGTAATGTCAGATTTAAATGGTTGCCTTAGCTATCCCCACTGTTTCACTGTCCCTGGAATTCTCTTGTTTTATATATCCAGTTTTATTTGTTTTAATGTCCGGAGCCAAGTTATTAACGGAACCTCCACTAGAGTTTGCATTAGAAGAGAATGAACTCTTACAAATTGCAATCGGACAAATTCTTCTACTTGTAATCGGACCAAATCGGACTTATACATTCAGATCCCATCTTTTTATATATAAAACACTGTTTATCTTCAGTTTGTTTGTAGAAGAATGCATTTATATGCAATGCTGTTTATATTTAGTGCTAATGTTTATATTTAGTGTTGTTGTGCTCGTACTAAAGAATTGCTTTCTTGTGGTAACATTACATATTGTATATCAAGCAATCAACAAATATTCTACAGTGGAAAGTATAATGTAAGAAGTATTTGGGTCATAAGTCATTAATGAACATGTCCAAAAAATTGGAATGCTTGGCTGCCTGGGGACTTTCGTTTAAAATAGAAAAATCATGACACAGACCTTCTCGTTTATATGAATTTATTGCTTTCCAAAAGCTTGTAAAACAACACATACGTCAGATAAACACAAATACTGCTTATTGCCTCTAATCTTGGACAGTTTGGAATCCTTGCAGATTCTTGTATTTTCCTTGTGGCAGTACTTTAACTAGGCATGAGAACGCAGGCTGCTACATTAGAGCCAATAGCAACAATCAGAGATTTACACTGAGAATTAGGCCACACCTCCATCACTACTTTTCTATGCATTAGCAAACTGTGTTTGTAAAATTAGTCATTTTGCCTTTTTTATTTATTCCTGAAATGAATCATGATTGTCTCATCAAACAGTTGCAGTGGTTCTTTCCAAGTGCCTTTTCTTATGTTGTTATTACAATATTAATAATTGATTAACCATGTGGAAACCTCTATGAAATATCAGCTATCATTGCACAAAATAGCACACCCCTACTGTTGAGCATACACACAGAAACATCCAAAAACAATATTCAACAATATTAATGCTAAATAGACTAATACTTGCAATGGCAGTAGACTGAGGTCTCCTTATACTATCTGTCTAAGACTGAAAATGGATCCCATTGAAATATTAGCTCAATTTGAAGTGGCATTTATCTCTTAAGGGAACAAATAATGGTTAGAAAATGGAAACATAAATGCAAATATAGAACTTGAACACAGTTGCAGTCAAAAACTGTTCAATCAACAATCCAAAAGTATATTTTTGTGTCCCATACAAACGCCATATAGTTCATAAACATATAAGAATATATAAATATGTCTAACTATTTACAAAATACATTTTTTTTAAATCTAACAGTTTAAGTTAGACTAGTCCTTCTAATAATACACAAAGAACTACCAAATTCTCAGGATTTTAGTTGCTGCTCTTGTGTTTATTTGAATGTGTCCATCATTCTGGCTCGCTCACCAACAGAAACACCTTCGAAGTGGGACTTTCTCAGGTCTGTTACTCAGGGCCAAGAAGCTGACAGATCCTACATAACACATTCCTGTTAACCCAGCATATCCAGCTAAATGGCAGCCTCTAAGGGCTAGGCAATCAGCAGAAGTGTTTCGGAATCCTAATAGCCGTCTGCTGTAACTTTGGCAACTGTTGTTAAAAACAGGGGTCAAGGGCCCCCCCAAAATGATGCCAGGACAGGGGACTGCTGCTCTGTGTCTTCAGTCACCTGCAGGCCAGCCCCCCAGATACTGCACCTGACCCTGTCTGTACAAGTGCTTCCTTAAGGCCCCAGCTCTTTTCGAATAAACTCACATGTGGCGATTGTCTGTTACTACAAGCGTCAAAATACTAAATATTCATTGTCAGGATGAACTAAAAAAAGAAGAAGATTTGGTCTCAGTTATTACATAGTGTGTCACAAGTATGAGATGTGTCCTTACACAACAGTAACTTCATACAGTGCGTTAGTTTTATGCTTTGGGAACATGGCATACCATTTTAATCTCAGAGAGTTTAACGTTAGCTGGGGCCTGTGCAGGCAAGCCTCACAGCTGTGCATGGTTCTCCACGGCAGAGTACTCCGTCTCGGACACCCGGGAGGCGTCGATCAGCTTGGCCAGGCCCGTCTTGGTGGAGTACTTGAAGATAAAGGCCTTCATGAGGTCGTAGCGGTAATTTTTGTTTATGAAGTTGTAGATAACCGGGTTGACGCAGCAGTGGATGAGGGAGAAGCACTGGGTGAAGGGCAGCGCCACGTACAGGAAGTTCTCCAGCTGACAGCTGAAGGGCAGAATGTTGAGTAGTGACAGGGCATCCACCAGCAACACCCCGTGGTAGGGCAGCCAGCATACCAGGAACACCACGATGTAGGTGAAGATGATCTTGCGGCTAATGCGCCGCTCTTGGTCTGAGGAGGAGGAGATGGCCCCTGCCAGCAGGATGTAGAAGATGGCAATGACTGGGAAGGGGATGACAAAGCCCAAGACGATGAAACTGAGCTGGATCCCGACCATCCACTCCCGGGGGCTGTCTAGCGGGTATACGGGGCGGCACAAGGTGCTGTTGGAGTGCATGGACCTGACTGCTTGCAGGAAGTAGGTGTCTGGCAGGGAGGCAGCTAGAGCAAACAGCCACACCAGGACACAGATCACTCTGCGCATCCCCTTCTTCCTGCGGCTACTGGAGTCGCCAAACAGCACCACTGAGAGGTAGCGGTCCACACTCATGCAGGTGAGGAAGAAGATGCTGCTGAAGAGGTTGACGCTGAAGACCAGGTGGGTGATCTTGCACATTGCCTCCCCGAAGGGCCAGTGCCCGTGCTGTAGCAAGGAGCTCACCCACACAGGCAAGGTGACCACCACGCACAGGTCAGCAATGGCCAGGTTGAGGATATACAGGTGGGTCTCGAAGCGATTCCTCTCTGCTCGCAGGTTCACCCACACCACCACCGAGTTAGCCACCAGGCCAATGATGAAGATGAAGATGAACAGGATTGACATAGTGTAGAGGACAGCATTTCGATTTAAGCTGTCCAGACACACTAATGTGTCAATGTCGGACATGTTGTCGTCTTGGTCAGTGAAGTTAATTCCGTCCCATGATTCCATAATGTTCATTAAGTCGCTGGCAATTAGACTCATGTTGCTTTGATGAATTAGACTTGCTTTGATGAATGTTGTCTCTAACAAACAGCAGCCTGGAAGACAAGACAATTTATTAGTGAATGGAAAATAAAGACAAGACAGTTCAATGGAAAGCAGCAAAGTAACACCACGTTTACTTATTGAAACCATCTGCATTATTTAACACATTCCAAACATGCCGTGATCCAGTGTGACATGGAATGTGAAACCCTACGCTTCCTTAAAGAATGTTTTCTTACTTGTTCATAATAAGGAAACATTTCCCATCACCCCGGGGTTCACCATGTTCTACAGATAACAAAGGCATTTCAGACTGGAGCAATGTCTGAGAAAGGATCAAAGTCTGGATTTATCATGACCTGAGACGCCGAACTCTGAGAGCAATTTGCTAAAGCAAACTCGCTAAACAGGGACAGGCCTGCAACCAGCTGGGAGACCTGGTGCTCCTCATTGTGTCAGCATCACCAAACACTTCCTCGCCTCTTTATTCCTGGAGCACTGTTCAGTGCTGAACTTCCCTTACAGCGTGAACCCATTATCAAAAATATAAACGGTGCAGTCTATTTGTGACTTTAACCCATGTACCATATTTGGGACTAACTACATTCAATAAGTACGAAAACAGGATTCTGGGGTAAACCGTAACTGATGGGGGAAGCCATCAAAAATGTAATTGTTGAAAGGTGAAGCAAAATTCGTCCATGGTTGACATATGTTGACCAAGCTTCTGAATCTGATCAAAATCTCCAGTCCATTCTGTCTTGACAATCCCCAGACATTTCACCCATGGAAAAAGGGTCCCAGTGCGAGTCAAGGAGCCATACAGTTGAAGACCACACTTCACGATGGGGTCAAGTTATTTTTCAGCCCTGCCCAGTGCCAAGAGAAACCATGTGGTTGCTCTCATAGTTTTTCTGGAGACTCTAAAGCATGATAGGGACAGGTAGTGCATGTTAGATGGGGGATAATATTGGTGGTGGTTTGAGGGAGAATTCCCCTGACACCAAGGGGTGAAAGGTCCAATTCTTTAGTAGAAACAGCATCTCTACAAGCTTTTGAACTTTATTTTTGAACCCAGGGTAAAAGGACCATCAGCAGTGTCATGTCAGGAGTCAGATGTGAAACAGGATCTTATGGCTGTGATTGGGGCAGGTCAAAGAAAGGGGCAAGATTTATTATGCTTTACACAATATGCTTTATCCACAATCATAGTATGACCACGGAGGCCAAGGGTCAGCTGCAGCCTTGGACACCCAGCACGCCACCAAATGCCTACAATGTTTGACTGCTGTAAAACGGCGCTGTTCCTTGAACAGCACAAGAAAATCATCCAATGTTGAATGTCATAACTAAATGGGGATTCTTTGTGTCTTTGTGATCTGTACATAGCAAATTAAATACAGCTCTGACAGTTTAGGAGTGAGAGATGAGGACAAAATTATTTTGTTTTGTAAGAAAAAAGCTACAAAAAAGGCAGACAGCTCTCTTAAAGCATCTGAGAGCTTTTCGTCTCCAGACGTGCCGAGGGGGAAAAAAACAGCTCTGCAACAGGGACAAAAAAACAAGCTTATTACCCTCCCTCTTTGAAGCAAGCCATTCCAGAACCCGAGAAGCACCCAAAACACACAATACAAATACGACGTGCTCATCCGCATGTAGTATAATGTCACTCAATGGGAATCTCCTGCGGCTAAGCCGCTCGCCGCAGCCCGGGGCTGCTAAGGGTCCCTCTGCAGACCAAGTGGCTCCTGGAGTCACCACACACACACACACACACACACACACACACACACACACACACACACACACAGAGGTAGTCCTACTGATCTGAACCGCTCCCCTCACAGCACACAAAAGCCGGCCAGCTGAGTACATCAAATCCTCTATTATATGTAAAACACCCAATGCTTTAGGCACCTCAAGGTTCAGCATCTTCTTGGTATGAACATCAACGGTCCACATATGAGAAGTGTGTCCACTGCATACTGTGTATTGTTCTTGCATGCCTGGTTTCTCAGAGCCACATGCGCATACTAAGAGTAAATATTAGTATCCATGTTATCACAAAATCAGTTGCCATGTTTCTTTGTAAAACTAAAATGGCCACCAAAGGGACATTAGGTAAATTGCAAAGTGGGTGTAATAAAAGCTTTTTGTATGTTAATCCACGACCAATAAGACCTTGCAGGTGATACAATAGAAATCCGAACCACCCTCCCCGGGTGAATCTACATTCGTGTTCCCATTGAATGGCCACTTTGAAGAGTATAGAGGGGTAGGTCTTCAACTGTCTTTAGAACACAAAAGGGTTCAAAACTTAGGGTTTTCTTGCCAGGGGTCATTTCGACGTTGACAGCAGTCAAATAAATTTTAAAATAGTTTTTTTTGTTTGTTTGTTTTATTTTACATTAGGCGCGTAAGGTTGTAAAAACGTTTTAATAATTAGTAAACCTTTTGTGTGTATTTATAAGAGAAATCAAAAGTATTGTGACATCTTTACAATACATCAGATTTATACTTCGGTGTCAGCTACTAAAGTTGCGTTCTGGTTAATATTTAGAGTCATCGTTTTCAAAACAGAAAGAGGCGCATTAAGCATTAGACGTCTCAAATCGTCGTTGCTACCTCGGCGATTTAAATATGAGTTCAAGAAAGAAACCAACATTTTAACAAACATTTGGGCTGGGACCCAATCAAAACTTTGGCAACCGGCGACTAAATTCTGCGATCAGCGGGTTGCCTACATTTTTATTTGATCCCAGCCTTAATTTGAAAAATTCCACAAATAAAATGTATGTGTATTCACCACACTTTATTTAATTTATTTAATCGATTTCAATAACTATGCACAGTATGTAACTTTGGGATATATTTATTTCATTGACCATCACACATGCTAGAAATACCTTCCATGAACAAACAAATGTTAGTGAAACCGACGCACCAAACATCCAAACGTATTCTACGTTTTCAGAATGAATGTATAAACACATATATAATATATATAATAATAACGAATGACAGTATTTATAGTTAATGCATGCATTACATAGTCGCGTCAACACCGATATCTAAAGTTAGTGGCATGTTATTAATTAATGATTTTTTTCATTAATCTGAAATATATACTTTGATAAATTATTAAAAAGTTACAAAAAAAACAGCCCTTACTGTTTCTCCTTTAGTAACGGCCGCTCTGGTGGCGTGTGGAACCCGCAGAACACATACGTTTTATTTTGCGTATTCACCACAATACATAGAAGTCTGTGGATTATCCCCAACGTTGCAAGTTGCTCCTTACCCCTTTGACAGCAGCTAAACTACCGCGTGCACTCTTCTGCACTTGTTAATATAGTGTGACCAGTAACGCCCCCCCAGGCAGCTCAGAGAGTTGGTTCACAGAGACCAAAAAATAAACAATGGGATTGACTTAAATCGGATGTCTGCTCGAACGAAAATAGCACGCAAGGAGAAGGCAATTTACGTCACAACCACTCATATATA
>JAOYSI010008294.1:0-11607 GCA_025775065.1 Hiodon alosoides | reverse complement strand
ATGTTTAATTTAGATGCTAGGTTAGATGTTTAATTTAGATGCTAGGTTAGATGTTTAATTTAGATGCTAGGTTAGATTTTTAATTTAGATGCTAGGTTAGATTTTTAATTTAGATGCTAGGTTAGATGTTTAATTTAGATGCTAGGTTAGATGCTAGGTTAGATGTTTAATTTAGATGCTAGGTTAGATGCTAGGTTAGATGTTTAATTTAGATGCTAGGTCAGATGCTAGGTTAGATGTTTAATTTAGATGCTAGGTTAGATGCTAGTTTAGATGTTTAATTTAGATGCTAGGTTAGATGCTAGGTCAGATGCTCGGTTAGATGTTTAATTTAGATGCTAGGTCAGATGCTAGGTTAGATGTTTAATTTAGATGCTAGGTCAGATGCTAGGTCAGATGCTCGGTCAGATGTTTAATTTAGAAGGAGCTGGAACCTGAAGAGCAGTATGTGTTTGATGCTAAAATTGAACTGTAGAAAATGTGCGCTCACTTTACAAGCCTCTGACAGATATGCCTGGAGTGGTATTGGTCCTCATCTGGATTTGTTCAAGGCATCAGGATGTGGTTGACGTATAACTTTTCTAATTAGTTTTGGAAGGCGTTCATCAAAAGGTCAAACATTTCCTTTGTGTGTTTAATTACTTTTCTCTTTATGTCGGAAGAGGCAAGGGGGCTGTCAAAATGGTGTACGCTTCGGGCCGCACGCGTCTATCAGATCTTACCAGTAGTTATTTTAATTGAAAATGAACAACAAGTAAAATGTCACTGACTTTCATGAGGTACCTTAAACAAACATCAAAGAGATGTTAGCCCCGTAATGAGACATGCTAATTGCCGGTGGGAAAACCCTGTGAATTAGCATTGTTAGTGGAGTGCTAAAGCCGTTGAGTCCATCTGTGCCACTCTGTGGCGACAGCAGGACCAGCAACCAACCTTCTCCGTGTTTCCTCAACACCTCTTCCCCCGCAGGTAACAAATGGAACTTCAAGAAAATGGTCAGTTACCAGGAGATGCTTGATGGAATCCGGCAGCGGTGGCCTGGTCTGGAGAAGGTGCCCGGGGGGGAGGCCGACACCGCCAAGGTGAGCTCCAACCCAGTTCCACGGCATCGTTCGCCCATGCCTTTGTCTTGAACAAATGAGATATTAAGGTCTTCAGTGAGCACCTCGGATGCAGTCGACTCGGGGTCCATGTGTGAATACCGATGCCTTCTTAGTCGGGAAACCGTGACTCCTCTCTGCTCTGTCCGTTTACCTTTACCTGTATCGGTAACGTTGGTCTGCATATGACGCGGTATTCTTCCCTCGTGTTCTAGATGTTCCGAGTGCCAGGTTTTCATGGCCAGGTGGGTTTCATCACCTCCATGTCCGAGCACTTCTGCGGCTCCTGCAACCGGCTGCGCGTCACTGCGGATGGTAACCTCAAGGTGAGCCGAACTGCGAGCGCGTCCAGGCAGCGGTGGGGGGGGAATCGAGGTCTGATGTCGGTATTCCCGTTTCCACAGGTGTGCCTGTTTGGGAACTCCGAGGTGTCGCTCCGAGACTGCCTCCGCTCGGGGGCCTCTGAACAGGAGCTGCTGGAGATCGTTGGGGCCGCGGTGGGCAGGAAGAGGAAGCAACATGCAGGTACAGCGGGGCCCCGCAGAACGACGCAGTGTGGGTGGGGCCAATGTCCATGTCCATGTGATCTGCCCCCACCACATGCTAATAAATGTGCTGCCACTTCTGGATGGTACTCCTCACATCCGACTCAACGCTGTGGACAAAATTTTTTTACGTCTGCTCGGTCTGCCTTTCGGAATTATGCTTGGCACGAAGTAAGTTTTAAGCCCATTTTTAAAAAACTGCGTATTTTAACGGCAGCAGCTAATTAAGGAATGTTCAGTTAGACAGAAAGAGGTTCAAGTTATGGCAATGTGCGTGGGAGCGAACAGAATCGGTGAATAGCCAGCCTCAGTACAAGTGGTTCTCCCACAATACCTTGAACTAAAAACGATAAAACGAAGTTGATGCTGCTGTTATACGACCTCATTTGCGATGGAGAAGCACGACCGTCAAGAGAATCCTGGCTTTGAGTATTCTTAATGGCGGATTACAGTATGTGTAGGTTTTTGATGGTAGCCAATGTAAACCCCCACCCCTGAAGAGTATTGAGACAAGCTGAAGGAGATCTGATTGCTTTTCTGGCTGACTCTCTCTCTCTCTCTCTCTCTCTCTCTCTCTCTCTCTCTCTCTCTCTCTCTCTCTCTCTCTCTCAGGAATGTTCAGTATTTCCCAGATGAGGAACCGACCCATGATCCTGATTGGTGGGTGACACAGCAGTACGTAACTACCCCTTCCTCTGCTCGTACCAGCTGCTGGGGGATGAGGTTGGGGTGGAGGCCGGAGAACGCAGCCTGGTCTTACTCTCGGGGGGGCCCACGATAGCGTTTTCGTATCCAGGCCGCGGCTAGAAGAGAAGTAGCTACCTCATAATGAAATGTGCAGGCTTTCCATATTTCAGCGAACACAAGAAATTGCTAAAGAATTTGGAGCTGGAGTGACCTTTTGAAGGTTTGAATCTTTTACCCCGATGTGATGAGAGAGTAATGGCACAGTTAGACCACTAGAAGATCTTTAACCAGTAATTTACAGGCATCGGGATTGGAATGTTGGCCCCGACCATAGCCCTAACAGGGCTGCCAGGGAGCTAACCGACCTCCCAAATGTTAGAGTATGAAGCCTGTGTGCCAAGGGTGGAACTAGATGTGTCCGACGCACGAGGAGACAGGCAGGGCAGGGAATGAGGAGTGGGGAGGGGAAGGCTTGGGTGTCGCTCTGGAAGCAGTGGGTTCTGGGAAACGCTTCCACTCTGACATTGTTGTCACGTTGGCGTGACTGCAAGCAGAGCCCTGATGGCTGCCTGTTCTTCCAGCGTGTTCCCGTTTGCTTTCTAAGTCACTTTCTCTTGAGGGATCACATTCCTTCCAGTGTCCTGCCATAGTATGTCGAATGGGTAAGACTCCCGTGGTTTAAGGCTCGGGCCAGTTTCTTTGGTCCTGCCTGGGTGTGGAGGCCACGACCAGAGGTGCGGTCTTGCGGTATGGAGCGGTTTGAGTATGGCGTGTCCCGCGGTTCCTGGCCGCTTTGGGAGTCCATGACAATGGTTGGGCGGCTGACAGACGGATAATGGAAGCTTAGTAGTAGTCCAGAGAGTGTGAGAAAGAATTAAGTTAAGATGGAATTGGCAGAACGTGCCATTTTCACAGCTGTCTCAGATGTTGGGAGTATCCCAGGAGGAGTAATCAAAAACTGAAAACTATGTTTAAGCTCTTTGTGAGGACACTCTAACTCATTCTGTCTCCTCGTCCTTCAGACGCTTCACCAGGAAGGCCCCTAAAGCTGCCCAGATCCGCCGTCTCCTTTAAAGGCAGCAAGGGGGTCACTGTACCCCTGCAGCCTGGAAACCCCCTCTTCCACCCCACAGACCCTGCAGTCCTTACTACTACACTAATCTCCTCGATGTGTGGGGCTCACCTTAGCAGTATAAACGCAGAGTGCCTTTCAGGAGCACCAGACCGGGCCAGGTCAAACAGACCCAACCATGAGACGCTTGGGCCGCCCTTCCCGGCCAACCAATGCACTCCTTCCCATTACTTGATCACAGATCCTTGCCAGAGAGAGGCTCCTAAAGTAGCTCCCCCTAGGGGATTGAGGCATTATGACAGATTCATGACTTCCTGTCTACGGACCTCCAAAGTGGGGTTCGAAACACGCACAAATAGGCAGGACCCCTCTAAGAATCTCAGGTATGAAACTTCTGGGGGTCCCAGCCTCAAAGTTATGGTCCCTGGACGAGGCTTGGGCGACCCCTTCTCCCGCACACCCCTGTGGAATGCCAAAGAC
Source organism: Hiodon alosoides (assembly GCA_025775065.1). Taxonomy (NCBI): domain Eukaryota; kingdom Metazoa; phylum Chordata; class Actinopteri; order Hiodontiformes; family Hiodontidae; genus Hiodon; species Hiodon alosoides. The sequence continues at coordinate 7,723 of JAOYSI010008294.1, read as the reverse complement.
GGGCACCCACGTCACAACACTGTGAGGGAGAAACACGGACAAGCTTCCGACAACCAGGCCAAGCTCACACATGCTCAACCACCCGACAGCCAGTCCGTGTCCGAGGACAGCCTGACGCGCCACCCCGAGGGCAGCCTGACCCACACCGACGATCAGGGCCGGGCCTCCATGGTGGACGTGGGTGGGAAGTCCATCACCCGACGGACCGCCGTGGCGTGCGCCACAGTCCGGCTGACTCCGACGGCCTTCCAGCTGCTGAGGGCGAACCAGCTGGCCAAGGGCGACGCCCTGGGCGTGGCGCAGATCGCCGGCATCATGGCTGCCAAGCAGACCAGCGCCCTCATCCCGCTGTGCCACCCGCTGCCCCTGGACCACGTGGCGGTAAACCTGGAGCTGGTGGAGTCGGAATGGGCCGCCGTCATCACGGCCTCCTGCCAGACCTCGGGCCGCACGGGTGTGGAGATGGAGGCGCTGACCGCTGCCACGCTGGCCGCCCTCACACTCTACGACATGTGCAAGGCCGTCAGCCATGAGATCACCATCTCGGACATCAGGCTACTGAGCAAGACTGGCGGTCGGAGGGGGGACTATCATCACAACCCCTGACCCCTGTATCTAAGATTTTATCAGTACTGTCCACGCAAATGATGTCGCCACACAAAAGATTCTAAACCGAGTCGTCAAAATGATTTTTTCAGGGTTTCTGATTATTTCCCGGTCTGCCGCTCTTCCCTGTTATTTACCTTCCTGGTACTGCTATGATCAGAGCATCTGTACCAGGCGGATGATTCTCAAACTTAGCACAGAAAACACACACACATATATATACATATATATTTGTAAGTGTGTGTGAATGAGTGAGAGAATCATTCAATTGTAAATTTAATGATTTATCAATTATTCAAGTATTAAATCAAGTATTAAATATCGTTGATTCACTCTGGCGTGTATTAACGATGATAGGTGCGTAGCTATTTGCCGTCGGTGACGTTTCTTCCCAGACAGCATAGCTCTCCAGCCAAGTAGTTCCATAAGCACTTTCTGAAGAGGAGATTTGGGTCTGGAGCTTCTGGTTCAGAATTTCAAGTGCTGTTAAAAAAAAAAAGAAAAGATTTTGACTGGAGTTCTCCGTTAAGCTCCTCGTGGTTTTCTGTCTGGGACTGAGCGTGGCTTGGACAACGACCCAGTGTGGCCAGGACCCACGAAGCCGACTATGCAGAGTTTAATGTTGGAAGTGCTACCATTGTCACTGACCCATGGTCTCCGTTGAGGATGATGGTTTTGTGGAGCACCTTACGTCGACATGTAGAGCCCCTTCAGTGGCATTGAGACAGCACAGTGGATATGGGGGGGGGGTTATGGGGTTGAGTCCCGACTTCCAGCAATATTCAGATCCTGGCTCGGGAGTGACGGCAAGGCCGCTGTGTAGTCTCCAAGACCTCACGATGCTATCCCAGCATGCCGTGGCTTGTCCTGTGGCGGGTGTCGGGATCCCAGCATCCCTTGGGAAGGTGTACCAAGGAGCGTTTTCTACACACAGGCCCGGGTTGAGAGGGAGGAATCTGCTTGTTCTTCCTGTGAAAGAGGCTTTCTCCTGCAAGGTTATGTCCTCTGCGGCAAGACCGTTTCCCTGCCTGATCCACTACCCGTACGCACTGTGTGCACTGTGTACACGCTTCACTGCACTGCTTTTGGTCTCTACTGCTGCGTAAGCCCAATTAAGGATTGTATAAAAGCATTGTTCCCCCCTAGAGAGTTTAATAGGCACTGCAGTTTCAACAGTTCCGTAAATCTTTTTACAGACCGGTTTGGGTGATTGTTTCTCTGAACATCTTTTCTGAACATATTTCTCGAATTGTAGTTCTCTACCAACGGTCAACGTGTTCTCAAATCGACGGGGGTGAAAGTATTCTGTTGGATGCACCAAAAGCACACCTTTAGTGGAGTTTCGGTTCGGTGCACCGGTTTCGGTTTCCCAGATTTCTGCTCCATCGTCTTGGGAACATCTTTTTGGTCTGATAGCAGTTCCCAAAGATATGTGACAATCATCCGTTTCCTAATCAGTTTTTGTGGGTTTACAAGAAGTTTATGCTGTTGACAATATCGGAGGAACTGCTTGCGTTAATTTTAAGGAGAGGGGGTTGGATATTACATTTTTGAGCAAGGGGTATTTTCTAAATTGCTTATCTTCAGAATTCTCTGAACTTTAAAAAATAGATTTTGTAGCAATGCATTCTTGAGTTTAAACCACACAAGTAGGTGTTGCATTGGTTTAAACTAGAGCAGTTTGGCCGTGCTTTTACTGTGTATTACAAACTTATATTCAATTCCAGGTCTTTGAGTTCAGTATAGAGAATAAATGGAGTGCATACATTTGATAACAATTTTTCGAAACCTTGTCTGGTATACATGAGAAATAAACAATTAAGGACAAAACATTAGTCCGGTTTGTTTATGTGATGTGCTGTGTAATGATGCTTTTGGACGAACGTTAAAATGGTATTAGCTTCACAGAAACGCATACAACGGCACAATCCATTAGCGGCTTTAAGCTCGGGCTGATGTCTGTGTAGCTGAGTAATGTGAACCTGAATGGCTCTTCAGTGTGCTTACATCTCACTCATGGCCCATCAAGCAGTTTTATATAGCCGGATATTTTCTAAGACCTGAAACAGCAGTTCCCCGTTACTGCTTTGCCTGTCACTGTGCCTCTCCTGTGACTGTACCCAGATCAGTCAGGGGGCCAGTTCCCCGTCACTGCTTTGCCTGTCACTGTGCCTCTCCTGTGACTGTACCCAGATCAGTCAGGGGGCCAGTTCCCCGTCACTGCTTTGCCTGTCACTGTGCCTCTCCCGTGACTGTAGCCAGATCAGTCAGGGCCAGTTCCCCGTCACTGCTTTGCCTGTCACTGTGCCTCTCCTCTGACTGTACCCAGATCAGTCGGGGGCAGTTCCCCGTCACTGCTTTGCCTGTCACTGTGCCTCTCCTCTGACTGTACCCAGATCAGTCAGGGGGGCAGTTCCCCGTCACTGCTTTGCCTGTCACGGTGCCTCTCCTGTGACTGTACCCAGATCAGTCAGGGCCAGTTCACCGTCACTGCTTTGCCTGTCACTGTGCCTCTCCTGTGACTGTAACCAGATCAGTCAGGGGGCCAGTTCACGTGCATGTTTCCTGTCACTGCTTTGCCTGTCACGGTGCCTCTCCTGTGACTGTACCCAGATCAGTCAGGGCCAGTTCCCCGTCACTGCTTTGCCTGTCACGGTGCCTCTCCTGTGACTGTACCCAGATCAGTCAGGGCCGTCCATCATGTTCGTCTCTTTTTACCCTCCCATACACACAAATGAATCTGTCTCCGGGGGTTGTTGGTTTTATAACCCTGAAGTATGTGTCTGTATGTTATCCCAGTCATGGTCAGCAGTGGCAAGTGTACACGGCTCTGTTTATTTGCTTCCAAGGGTAATAAAAGCACTACTAACATGACGTCATGACTGATCTGTGTTTTTGATTCGCTGAGTTCGTGACAAGGATCGGAAGGACCTTTTTTGGTTGAGGATGCTGTCCGTAGACTCGGAAATGGAAGCGTTTATCTCGAATGTTTTCTTCTTCACAAAGGCCAATAAGTACTTCAATATTACTCAACGAAAGTGCTGTTAAGATGCTTTTTTTTTTTTTTAATTCACAGTTGGAAAGTAAATCTGCAATGATGTCCTGAATTAGCAGTAGGGGGCAGTATTGTACTGTGAAACTTTAACTTCGCAGGTTCCTCAGAACAACAGTGACAAGACCATTAAAAAAAATTAATAAAATCGACTTAATAGTTAATACTGGAAAGAAAAACAGACATTGAGCGTAAAGGAAAAGGTTTTGTTTTATTGTAACCCTACAAAATGACACTGCGAGCAAAAAAAGTAACTAAAGGAAATTATGACAATAAAACCATTTAAAAAAAAAAAGAGGGTTCTTTACAGCTCCTCCTCTTACGAGTCTGAAACCAATACGGACAGTATATTTATCATTTTTATAGAACATTTTACTGTAATGCTGTGTATACATACAAAATATAGCAAACTAAATAAGGCAAATAAATAGAGGTACAATTTACAGGTAAACTGAACATTCCTTTTTCTTTTTTCTTTTTACCTTTTCTCAACAACTTGAACGGTTTACGAAACGTTTTAAAGCTATACAGCTATCTCATAGGCCCTTGCTAATGTTAAACTGGGTGCAACGTTCCAAACAAATGTTGTGTTACCGTGTGCTGAATCGAAGGACCACGCTTGTGACCTTGTGTTCTGTCCTGTGGACATTTCGTGAAGGGCAAGTGCATATCTGACATTTGTGATGGACGAAATAAAACGTTTTCTATTTTACATCACCACATGTAGAGTGTGAAGGCCTTAGTGGCTAGTTAGAGGATTTTGGAGTCTTGTCCAGCCCTGCAACCTCGTCAGGGTACTCAACGTACGTCTCCCTCTTCTGTCACCATTCTGTTTCTTTGCGAAGTCACTGCACGCGGCACCTGTCCCGTTGAAGAGCTTTCCAGCGCCGGACAGTATTCATACCAACGTACGTCCTGTGAAGACCCGTAATCGGTCTCTGTATTTGTCAATCTCTGCCAATCAATAGCTTAGGCAAACATACTGTTCTCAATGGAACTTTATTATACAATAATACTGATAATTCTGAAACCTTAAACACCCCTTTGAATTAAATAAAAATAGAGATTTTCCTCACTCCTTCAAATAGAAATCTGTTAATTGCAATACCACTACAATTGTTATATTGCTTTTCTAGTAGTAAAGAGTCATGAGCTAGTACAAAAAGAAGTAAAATACATTTTCCAAAAATATCCAAATTGATATATAAAGGGAATGGCAGTGATTTAAATCAAAATTGTAGTGTCCTAAGTTTTCATTTGAACATAACAAGGTGCCTAGATTTCAGTATGGAGACTTTACTGCAACAGTGGCAGGCTCTCACTTCTCTATGAAGTGCGACAAATTTACCTTCCCCCCCCCAACTTCTAAATGCAGATTTACGGAGAGCTATGAGAGAATCTGAGATCCGAAACATTCGAGGGAATGCTCTGTCTTGAATGTGCAGGGTAATTGATTGTGGGCTGATGAAAACTTTTAATTCCGTGAGATTTGAACGGAAGCCAGGGGATTTCAGTGTGGAAAGCACTGCGATGTCCAGTGCAGGATCATAAAGACCCTCTCCATAAACAGGAATTGGAGGCTTTAAGTGCTGGCTGATGTCGGCATATGACGTCAGTGTCGTCAGCGCGTAACCGCATTGTCTGCCAGTACGTACTAAATAACATTGTTACAGGTTTTATTTTCAAGGGCAGTAAACACTGAGTTGAGTAAAAGGAGTAATTCTCCATCGGAGGCCAGTTTCTGTTCAACCAGATTTTTTTTCTTTTTACAAATTTGAGCTTGCAAGCACACACCAATAGCAAAGGTAGTGTTGAGGGAGAGATAGAGGCACTTAAAGATTTAAAGACTAAATGCAAAAGAGCTGTAGCCATGGTGACCATGGAGCGGGCCAAGCACGGCGCTATCCTGCACCCATCCGGAGGTACCGCTCTCCAGGGCCGCGGGTCTACATTCGGCAAGCCGGGTTACCATGGCTTGTTACGGGTCGGGGGTGCAGGACGTGCTGATCGGTGTTCACAGTGACCGGGTTTAACTTTTAGCCACAGTGAGGGTCTGTCCTCATTCATTCATCTTTTTCTTTTTCTTTCTGTGTTCTCCCAACGACTCGTACGTTGTATGCCAGTTTAACAACTAAGAAAACAAGCTGATCGATCTGAGGACCGAATTAAGTGCCACACGGAGTTATCCTGGATCAATTTGCAGCCTTTCAGGAAGATTAGTTGGTAGGTTTTACCGCGGATACGGGAGTTTAATCGGCTGGGTAATGATACGAAGGGCTGCTAATTCATTATGTTTTGGTCATTTCACACACCTGCATGAGTGTGAATGTACCACGCACCAAATCTTGGTGGGTCTGGGTATTATGGGATGCCCTGTTGGATCAGAAGTCAGGCCCAGTGCTTGGGCCCAGTGCTTGAACCCAGGAGAGAGAGCTACGCTTTGAGGGAGGGAGGGAGGGGCGCTGTCTGGTTTAAGTTAGCCTGAGGCCTTGTTATACACATAGAGCCCACAATCCCTTCATGCTCACCACAGAAATAAAAGAAATCTTACATCTAACCATGGTTTTGTGGCTGAATTAATCAGACTAATTTGCAGACCATCTACTTGTCCCAATGACAACGCCAAGATCCAATTATGTTTTCAGTGAATCTTCAAACACCACTCTGTCTTAAAAAAAACAAAAAAAAAAAACTTTCTCAGTCTGTTCAAGGTGACTTCTAAGGGACTTCAACAGATAATGCAATCCAAAGACACCCGCAGATAGCCAGAGCTTAAGCTTAACAACACATAAACACACAGAACAGTTAGCTCCAGCTGTTTTCCTTGAAATTTGACAATGACGTAACAAATTTTCAGCGATTATTACTGTTATTATTTTCAAATATAGTCTAGTTTGTTTGATCTTTTCTAGGCAAAGTATCAGATTATGTAACCTTGCACAATCACAGATTGGCCTGTGTAATAACACCATTATCATAATTAAAGCCAATGTGCGTTCTAAAATCTATAATCAACAATAGGCGGTTCTTTAACTTTCACATATGTCTAAATGCTTAATTACAAGGCCTGGGCCCTGCAGAAAATCGCAGTCAACAGACGGTTTCAGCAGGGTTTTTACCCAATTCTCTCGGGGCTCATATAGCTGGGCGCTGCGCGCATGCACTTTTGGCGTGAGACGGCGCCTTTTCCCTTCTTGCTTTTCGACTAAAGGTTTAACGTTTAACGCTGAAGGGGTGTTCTCACTGCTGTGGCACTGGTGGAATTGGTTTATAAATGCACCAACAGGATTCCTACCATCTGTCGCCATCGTTTTTGCTAATCGTTTAGGCTTATTTTTGACGTTAAGCTGCAGACAGCTAAATGGACAGAAAAAATGAACAGGTAGCCGCTTAGGCGTTATGGAGAAAGATTGCATGGTATTAGCTCCAGCTTTGTTGAATGTAACCACTTCAGATAGCTGGAACACTGATAGCGCTTTTAAATGGACATATAAAAAAAAGGTGCATTTTCTTTACATACTGGTACAAATAGAGCCTTTCGTCCAGCACACGAGGTCAACCCCCAGCTCCTACGCTCTTCATAGGATCTCCTTGCGACTCAAGGTGGCGTGCACTAGGGTTTCGGAGATGCGTGTTATTGCCCTGGTTCCAGGCCCGGTGTCCTTAAGCATCTGACCAACCAAGTGCTCTCTGTATAGGGATTTTCTCTCTCTCTCTCTGTGTGTGTGTGTGTGTGTGTGTGTGTGTGTGTGTGTGTGTGTTAGTCAGACAGCTTTGTAATGACACAGGACAAACATCGGGAGTGTCAGAAACCCAGTAGCCTCTTTTTAACCACTCTTCCCAGGGCTAGTCGTGCACCGGAGAAGGACGGGAGGCCTCCCCACCCCCGCCCCCCGCCCCCCTTCTCTGTCTTCCTGAAGCACCCAGACAACCACCAGAGCAAGGCGATCCCCAATGTTCCTGCAAACTTTGTCCTGGATTTCGGGTAGACTATTTAAAATATATATCTATATATCAAAAAAAACTATCGGCAAGAAAAATAAACTCTCTGAGAGGGCTGCAGCA
>JAOYSI010008292.1:0-11610 GCA_025775065.1 Hiodon alosoides | reverse complement strand
TGTCAATAGCACCTTTGGAAATATATTTACTGAGAAAAATGGTGACATGTTCAATACTTATTTCACCCGCTGTATGTATGTATGTATTTATGTGTATGTATGTATGTATGTGTGTGTGTATATATATATATATATATATATATATATAATCTACACACGTAATGCCACAAGTATGTGGACACCCCTTCAAATGAGTGGATTCGGCTATTTTAGCCTCACCCGTTGCTAAAAGCTCTATAGACAAACATTAGATGCCACCTTTCTAACAAGTCAGTGTATCAAAATTCTGCAGTGGTGCTGTAAGTGCTGTTATTATGGTGAAGTGGAAACGTCAAGGAACAACAGCAGCTCAGCAGCAACGTGGTAGTCCACACAAGCTCACAAAACGGGACAGCCGAGCGCTGTAGTGCGTAGCGCCAAATCGCCCAACATCAGTCTTTATATATCAGTATCAGCACTCGGTTCATTCGTTTCACAGTCACCGACCTCACTAACGCTCTTGAGGCTGAATGGATGCAAGTCCTCACAGCAATGTTCCAACAACTAGTGGAAACCCTTTCCATAACAGCGAAGGCTGTTATAACAGCAAATGGGGGACCAACTCCATATCAATGCCCATGATTTTGGAAAGACATGTTCGACCAGCAGGTGTCCACATACTGTCTGTGTCTGTGATATATGTATGTGTGTGTACTTGTTAATACAATTATTTATTCATTAGGGCTGAGATTCATTTCTGACTGAGAGTCCACTTCAATTACTGTGTATTCTTTGTTCAAAGTTCTGGATGGACTAAATCAGACAGCACAGCGCTGCTTTTGTTTCCAGCTGAGCTTTGATAAGTATCAGCGAGTAGTAAACGCAGGGTGTGGCCTCTCATAGCCTCAGAGATGGCTGTTGATGCAGCCGAGGTCGTAATACACAAGAAAACATCCCTATCTTCAGGAAGAATGATGTGCAAGAGTTTCCACGAAGAGTTGGAGAAGTCAGTCACAGATTGGGCTGCTGATAAGGGCCGAGCTTAGAGTCATGCTGTTAAGGGTGGGGGTTGGGTGGTGAGTGTGGGTCTGGGCCTTTACAAGAACTGCCAGGGGACCACCAGCTTTAGCGTTCCCATTCCAACTGTAGACACAACACACTGTTTGTGTCCTCTGGCTCTGTGGTGTTTGTCCTCGGGCCCCTCCCGTGGGAAATAAACAGATGGAGATGACAGCAAAGGTAAAACAGGAACTAAAGTCCACACTCGAAAAGGTTCATAAAAACAAGCCATGGCTTGTTTTCCTACCAACAACGGTTTTCTAGTTCCTCAAATCAAATGGGTTAGTGTTGAAGTTACTTGTGGCCTTGTGATTCCCCTCACCCTGAGCAATGACAATGCAGAGGACTAACTAGAAGCACATGGCAAGGGTAATTTACACTGGGAATACTGCAGGCCCGACAAAGGTGTAGGTTCTCGATTATAGATAATTTTTGGTTAATGTCACAGAATACAGGCCCCCAGTTAAATGAAGGAGTGAGTGGTCACATTCGACACTGACGGGGAGCTCACTAGCAAAGAAGCGGTGCACGATGGTATTGAGAGACAACACCGCCCTATGCAACAAAATTAGGAAAAGATGTGCAAATAAATCTGTTTTTTTCCACTGAATGGGTAGGAGGGGGAGTGGAAACCAAAGTGCTAAAATGTATTATCATGAAACCCTAAGGCGGTCATCTTCCTACTGTAATGAGTAATTTACTCACTCTCTGTATTACTGCATGTGGAAGACATGCTGCAACCTGACAGTGGCAATAGGGTGCTGTTGCCATACACTCACCTCATGCCTCAGCTCTGCTATCTGATCCTTCAGCTCACGGATATACTGACTGGAGTCCGAGTGATTCAGCTGGCCCTGGACCTTTCCTTCTTCTTTCTGCCAAGAGAACAAAACAAATGAACCACAAAGTTCACCCTCTTATTCTGGGGTGTCACCTACATAGGCCTACAGAGGGTTTGGTGCCACGACGCAAGTCAAAGTGGGACCCATTTTCAGCCAGTCACATCAGAAGTGGAAGAGCCAGCGAATAAATCAAGGCCTAAACAGTGTCCATGGAGCCGTGTCTGTGCGCTAACGTTTCTAATGCCACAACACGACAGTAAAAATCAGGCTAGTTTTTCCTTATAAGAGCACTAAAGCTGTTCTTTAGCGGCCACATTTCACATGTTCAGGCATTTATTGGAGAGGGTGAAACAAAAAAAACCTTTAGATTACGTGTGAGCCCAGCAACCTTCGTTGCACCCACTTTCGCTGTGAGGCCAACTTACAGATTCCTGAACTGGAATTTCTTAGTAAATGCAAAAAGGGGATAAACTCAGGCCTCCATCGTTAAGTCACAGGAAAAAACAGCCTTTTGCACCCATCCTTATACAAGTCACAGAAAAAACACCATTGATTTCTTTTAACAATCGAACCACACCCACATGTAAGCTGTTTTTCCACACGCAGACAGAAATGGAAGTTAAGACTGCTAACCTCAACTCACAGTGTAATGCATGTTCGAGTGAGTGGGGTATTCTGGCCCAGGGTGAGACAATGATCCGCAATGTGTGCTGGCTGCTGAAACAGGGAGCCTTATTCTCCCACTCTGTGTTTTAACCAGGAGGCCCCTGGCCTCCCCACCCTTCCCCGTGAGGCCGATAAGGGAGAGGCAGTTAGCCGGTTTCCTCTGCTCAGCTGCGTGAATCAACAGGTGCCAGGCTGCGGCCGGGGATGTCAGGCATCTCTAAGTAATGGCTTCCTAGCCTGTTGTTGTCCAGTGGTGCAGCAGTGGCCCTGCAGTTCTGAACTTCCTCCCGCTCTACAATTCACACAGCTGAGCACTTTCACCGGTAACAGCAGCAACAACAACAACAACAATGGCTGGTGGCAAGGCAACTGTTTGTTTCATTTGGTCCCCTCTTCTGATGTTTTTATTGTGATAACTTTAATACATTTCTACCTTGTTATCGTTGATTATGTTTTACAATGTCTTACAAGACCTGTAAGATTTAATACTCCAACACTTTGTGTTTATCTTTTCTCTTATGCATCGGGTGTCATTTTTCTGCAGTTTCATGTTGTCCTTATCAACTTAGAGTAACAAATTGAAAATGGAATAAAATTCAACACATGTACGATTACGCTTAAAAAAACAACCCATTTAACTTCAGTGGCAGATCATTTCAATGCAATAAACCAATGAGAAATCCAAGCATGGTGACTACATGTCTGCACTCTCTCTATAAAGAGGCAATTGCTAAAAATCAGCTGAAAGCATTTACCTTTAACAAAAAAAAAGGCAGGATGTGTGACTTTAACAGATTTCTTCAGTAAAATGTGCTATGAATTATATGCGCCATGCAATTTAATTTGCCACAGCAGTCTTCTTTAATCTATGCTTTTATCTGAAACTAACCACAAGCCAACTAAGCTTTGTTTAATAAATCTAATTACCAAGGAAACAAAACAGGTGTCACGTGACACAGGCTGCAAACATTATGACAAGCTTCCAGTGGTGGCAATTTCTGATCTGGCCACTTCCACCGATCTTTAGGTGATAACATCTTCATTCCTTCAGCAGCCAACTCATGTCCCTCAGAGTGCAATCGATGCTCAGTGAGTCAGCGGTGTACATAGCCTACAATAAAAGCTGTCTGGATAGTGTTTTTGGGCAAAGTTAAGTTTTTTTCAGCAAACGTTGGCCATTGTCAGCAATTCCCTATTTGTAATATTAGTAACAAATGTAAAGTGCTATACTTATAATATGCAGGCATACTTCTTTCTTTATCTACAGAGAAAGGAAGTGGTTTTGTAGTAAAGACAACCAGAGCTATACGTTTGACACAGGCCACACAAAAAGCCACTTTCTTAACACTACCACAGCATGGGAAGTAAAATGGTAACTCATTTTTTATTTCACTGATGAACCTTCAGCATCGTCAACTACAGTTGAATGAACGTTGAGGAAAATTTGTGGAGTTGTGATAGATTTTCAAAGTAGCAATCCCATGCCCTGCCTGTTCTCAGCGGCCCAACATTCTCTTGGCCCCCTCAGGTTTTTAACTTAAGCTCTCCCATCCACGTTTGATTCTAACATTCAAATCTGTTCTAAGAGATCTGATATTTCCTCTGCATACGAAACCCCTATGCGGTCAAAGTTCACACCTATTGCATGTACAGCTGACTCAGTCAAGGTGAATGTTCTTAAACAAGAAAAACACTTACGAAAATATTTTTTCCAGGTCTGGGTTATGGGAGGGACACATCGATTCTTTAGTTTTTGAGAAATGCCAAAACATTTAACAGGCTGAGCAAAATGTCAGCCAAACTGGCTGAGGCAGAGCTAGGTGTAATGTTGAGCGGAAAGAGCTGCTGATAGCAGACACCCCGAGGCTGTAGGTTCCCCTCTCTAAAAGCTGCTTACACTACGGGAACAGGGACAAGTTCTAAATAGATATCATAGTAGAACGTAGACTTTTATTTTTACTGTCAGTTATAGTTGTTTTCAATGACTTCTTGGCAACATTTTTCTTTAGTCAGTTAATTCTTTTACCCCCCTATTTATAGAGTCAGGATACATTTAAAGAAAGGGAAATATGAATATCTAATAGCCTATTATTCACTATGTTAAGAACCACCAATGCATTATCCAGCTTTATATTCTTATGGCCTCAGCTGCTCCGATGGTTTGAAAACAAACGTGACCTGTAATACATGGTGTGTTTTAGCGACAGGTGTACAGAACTGCTCCATCTTGCCGCGCCTGGTGATGCGATTTTGCAGCCAGGTTAACAGATTTATTTCCCATCCCAGGCCACAGGGCTGTGCCAGGCCAACCAGTGAGACACCCGCACACCCACAAACCAGGGCACCTGGCCACAACCACCTGCACGGAAGCCAGGCGAACCTCAGGGTAGGCATCAGATCAGCAGGCAGCACCCACAGGCTTCAGTCGCAGTTGTAGGCCGTGGGAGGAGCCAGATCGCTAATTTCAAACCGAAGGCCAAACACCCTTATTTCTTTTGACTCAATATCTAAATAAGTCAACCACACTCTACATAACAGATTCAATATTAAAGATTATAACTTGTGGCATTACGTGGCAAAAAGCTAAAGAAATGTAATAAATAATTAAATAAAACAAAACATTTGGAAGTTCCGTTAGCATCCGTAAGTTCAGTAACATCTGCTGAGCCTTTTACTATGAGTGCACTAATCAATCAGCCAGATATTGGTAATTACAGCGCCACCTATAGGCCAAATATTGAATTTATTTTTTCTGAACTAGCCATGGACATGACCTTAAGACAAAAGTTACCAGTCGGTTCTAAAAACTTGAACAAAAACAATAAGATAAAAATATCGACTATCGGCAATGAAAACCGAAACTTCTTAAGAGTTTCAAACAATACAAAAGGGACTTTTTTCTGACCAGAAAGCAACTGAACACGATATAAGCAGCTGTCATCCAGCTGCTTATAAGCGCCGCTCATGCATGACATCAGCCAGCGTACATTCAAACCTTAAATAAGCGTGTTAACCGTAGTGAGGGCTACGACCTCATTATGTATTGTTCTGCCCCTTCTGATTGGTTAATACTCCTCTGTTGTGATTTTAAAAGGAAGGCAACTAGCACGCACAGTCAACCGTTACAGGGAAACATTTCTCCTTCATGCTGACACTGCACCCGGTGACCCCCACACTACCCCAACCCGTTCCTCACACAAGTGAAAATTGACAGTGGCATTTTCTCTCTCCAGTAAACAGCTTCCTGCCTTGGGAAACCATCTATTACATTTTCTTTTTAAATTCCATGGCAAATTACATGACCCAGATTTGCAAACAGGCAAACTCCAGCTCATAGGGCTAAGCGCCTTTACCAACTGAGCCACTCTGGAGGGTTGGGGGGGCGGGAATAATCTGTTCCAATCCAACATGTAGTTCTTCATCCCTGATCCATGTAACTACCTCATGTTTTGCATTTCCGGTAAGGATGTGATATTGGATGCAGTACCTGGATCTCCAGCTCGGCGATGTGCTGCTGGAGCTCTGCCATGGTGGCCATGTTGTCAGCTTCTCTGAGCCGCACCGCCATCACTTCTTCTTTGTTCTGCAAGCAGAGATGAAGGATCAGGCGAACGGCCCAAACGCCAACCTGGCAGACTGCAGGGGTGTTACTGGCACTTTGACCTCAGACTTCACGTGACGGCTAACGCAGAAGCAGAAGTTCATCCCCAATGAAAGGCATCCTAACATTGAATTAATGGCTCTGCTAAACACGTCAATATGAGCATCTGCTCAGTGTCCCGATGCTTCATTCTCAATCTCAAATTTCCACAAATGCAAACAATAGCCATGACGGCTTATGCTAAGACCTGGCATACCATTCAAGGGTCACATTCTTGGAAGTTGTACTTTTAAATTAGAATCTTACTTTTCCATGGACGAGTAGGTCAGGTGATTTACTTTTCAAATAAGGATGCCGAATTAGACAATAAAGAGGCAAGGTGCCAAGAAAACTATCAGACGCAGTATGGTCAAACAGGGTTCCACCTGCTGCTCATAGTGTCTCAGAAACAACATGTGACATGGAACAGGGTCCAACGGCACGGTCTTGTGTAATGATTTCTGCAGCCATTGCTTCACAGAGGAGAGCTGAAAGCTGAGATCTGGCTGAGGACTGCGTGTGAACGGTTTTACAGCTTTAACAGAACCATCAGCAGATAGATCTTATCAAATCCACCAACAGAAAGCAGAAGAAACTGGTTCCTTTGGGTCTTTCTGGAACCTCTTTTTACAGACACCGCAATAGTGATGAAGAAATTTTAAATCTAACTGACTGGATCAGGCAGACAGGGGTAGTAAGCATAATTTGGATATGTCTGCACAGACAACGGGTCTGAAAAGCTTCATTAAGGTAGAATAAACAGTTTATGTAAGGAATCAAGTCTGTAAATCTTTAAGGGGGGGGGATTGGTGCTGTACCAGGAACCTACTGAGACTGTCTACTAGGGCCCCACCTTGCACTCAATCTCAGCCTGTTTGCGCTTGGTCTCCTGCAGCTGCACCTGTAGGCCCTTGGTCTGTGCAGTCAGCAGCTGCACCCGCTCCAGCAAGCTCCGGCCCTCCTGCTCAGCCCGTCTCAGCTGGTTCCCCTGGATCTGGTTCTGTGCAAACACAACCCAGCAGCGGGAAAAGATAGGAAGAGAGACCATGTTACCCAGCCAACATCCTGCAGGGTTAGGGAAATGTCAAATTTTTTATCACTCATAATGTAATCTCCACCCAATCAGAGACTATTTCAGCAGCATTTCAACATGGCAATACACTTGTGTTCTACTGAATTTTGCTCCTTTAAAAGGCATTATTACACAACTGTTGAAAGAGGGCAGCAAAAAATAACTAGACGCAAGCAGCACTTCGGCATACACATCCTTGTGATGATGACAACTGATAACTAACTGTCCTCTAAGTTGCATTGGAAACAGCTTAGACATCAGAGCTCATAGTCTGTGACAGACAGGAACTTCTCCTCCAGAAGACCATTGCCCCCCTCTGCTGTTCACTCTTGACTATGCAGCCCACATTGACACAACAATTCCCACCCTTCAGAGAAAGTGGTTTCGAACCATGATCACCACCCAGGGGGAGGATATACACAACTGAGCTGCTCCAACCCACCAGTATTACGTAACACCATTATTATTTAAAAATTACAACTGGAGAGGAGGTGTCTCTCTCGCCAACAGCACAGCATACCTGCAGGTGTCAGGAAGAGAGACAGGAACCAGGAAACTGACTGGGGAAAATTCCAATATACTCCCTCTCTCCCTACCCCAGATAGCACTCAGCCAGAGAATCCCTGACTGACTCTCTCCGGCCCCCTCTCCCTTACTCCAGACAGCACTCTGCCAGAGAATCCCTGACTGACTCTCTCCGGCCCCCTCTCCCATACTCCAGACAGCACTCTGCCAGGGAATCCCTGACTGATTCACACCCTCCCTCCCATCTTTCATTAAATACTCAGCGCTGAATATCAGAAAACCCAGTGCTAAATGGGGAAAAAAGAACAGCATCTAGGCAACAGGGGGGCAGCATGCCAACAGTGAGAGGGGTCCTGACCTGTGTCTCCAGTTCCAGCATTCTCTGCCGGGTCTCCTTGAGTTCGGCCTGGGCCTCGGCCTCCCGCAGCCGGACACTCATCAGCTCGTCCTGCAGCTCACTGAGGGTGTTCTTCCTGGGGCTGTCCTTCCAGCGGCCTGCTGTCCGTGCAAGGTGCCTCTGTGGAAGGCATAGAGTGACTCAGATGCAGCCCTGCAGCACCACACCAATTAACACCAAAGTTTACCCCCTGAGCAGACTAACACATCCACACACACACACACACACACACACACACACACACACACACACACACACACACACACACACACAGCTCACCTGCCAGTGGTCTTCTAGGTCCCTGACCTGCTGCCGAAGGTCCTTCAGCCCTGTCAGAGCCTCTGCCTCCCTAATCTTCACACCAATCAGTTCCTCCTGCAGCCGCACTACATTGTTCTCATCCGGAAGAGCCATGTTTCTCTGTAACACACACATACATACATACAGCCATGTTGCTCTTTAGCGCACACACACACAGTCATGTTCCTAAGTAATACACATACATACAGCCATGTTCCTCTATAGCGCACACACACAGTCATGTTCCTCACTAACGCACATACATACAGCCATGTTGCTCTTTAGCGCACACACACAGTCATGTTCCTAACTAATACACATACATACAGCCATGTTCCTCTATAGCGCGCACACACACACTCAGCCACGTTCCTCAGTAACACACATACCTACATACAGCCATGTTACTCTATAGCCATGTTCCTCAGTAATACACATACATATACAGCCATGTTCTTCTATAACACACACACACACACACACACACACACAGCCATGTTCCTCAGTGACACACAGCCATGTTCCTCAGTGACACACACACACAGCCATGTTCTTTAGCAACACACACACACGGCCATGTTACTCTATAGCACACACCCAGCCATATTCCACAGTAACACACAGCCTCGTTCCGCAAATAACACACACGGCTATGTTCCTCGGTAAAAAACACCCAGCAATGTTCCTCTTGAATAGACACACCCGGACGTGCTTATTTATAAAAACAAACACACTAAAAAGCCTTATGGGTGGGACCATACCTTCTCAATGTCCAGAATCTTGTCCTGCATCTCCTTGAGGGCGCACTGGGACTCTGCCTCCTTCAGCCGGGCCTGCACCAGCTCCCGCTCCAGCTGCAGGATGGACTCCTCCGTGTGCTGCGGATTACGCTGGGGCTGCTGAAGCAGAGAGGAGCCATGTTCACACCGCACACATCGCATGATGGGGCCCATTAAACAGCGGGGCTGTTAGATGTGCTACTTTTATAGCCAGGACTCAACGTTGCCTCTGCTGCAAAAGCTCATTTCCACAGACACGCGGAACAGAAGAGTCTTTCCCAGTACCTACATGAATGTTTCATTGGGGGGCTCACAGTAGGACTGAGAAAACATTATGTAAAACACCTTGTTGCAGACGCCAGACAATCTTTTGATGCCTGCGTGCTGACACTCATCAATAGTTAAATTTCAGCTGTTTAACTTACGGACACTCGCCCTGAGGAACCGTGGTGCCATCAAACACCAGGCCTAATTCTGCACCAAACAGGAGCCAGACAGCAGGTTAATTATTCAAAAGTATGGGATCTGAGAGCATGGTGAAGAGCAGGGAAATCCATTATGGCAGAGTCTAAGACTGCCAGACTGGGAAAAATAAACTCTGCTGTCTACATGCAAATACTAATGAACCAGTGGTTTCTCTCTCAGCACAATGGACAAGTCTTGACCTACATTGCAGGATTCCAAATTGACTTTTTCCATGCACTAGCCACCTGGGCTAGTAAAGAGAAAAAGCCAGCAACCATACAACTTCTTCACCGGCCCAGTATAATATTTGATAATATGCCACAAAAAGATGTGTATAACATGTTACAATGTATATAGTAAATAAGGAAGCATAAGTAAACTAATGCAAAAAATGCTAAAACAAGCCTTTTAAAATCTTAACACTGTGAGCTTTATATTACAACGAAAAGAATCGTACAAACAATTAAGTTGAAAATGAATAAATTAAGGCATTAAAAACATTTTTAAAAGACGTATGAGTGGGTTCATAGCTGCGTGGTTATGTAGCTGAAGTGAGCGGGACACTGTTTAAGACAGTGGTAAGAACATATCACACTTACATTCCTTGACTGTGACGTGAACCCTGTCAGTGTGACTTTAAAGGGAATGGTACGAACCAGTGAGTGACAGCCTATGTGGTACTTAGTACCATAGTCACACCAAAATAGAGTACACTTGGAATTACTATATACATGCAATTCAGTGTCAAGATTAATTCTCTCACTATCTCCTACTGCACAAAAGTCTTGTGTAAAAAAAAAAAAAAAAATCCATACAGCATAGATTCTCTCAAAAATAATGAAATGAAAAGTTTCTAAATACAAAAAAATTAAATATAGGTCAGTAAACCGTAAATGTTTAAAAACATTTTTTTTAAATACACCCAATAAACTGATAAATAAAATCAATATTTAGTGTGACCACCCTTTGCCTTAAAACGGCATTAATTCTCTTAGGTACATTGTTGAGCAGATTTAAAAGAAAATTAGCAGGTAAATTGTTCCCAGAATCTTAAAGAACTTTTCACAGTTCCTACAGATTTTGGCTGTCCTGCTTGCTTCTGTAATCCCTGACAGCCATGATTATGTTGAGATCAGGGCTCTGAAGAGGCCAATACATCTGTGGGAAAAACTCAATGTTCTTCTTTTGGAAAATGAATGCTTGGAAATATAAAAATTGCTCTTTCATTCAGACACACTAAGACAGAAGACAAAAATGAAACCTCAAAGACTACATTAATGTAAAAAAAAATAAAAACTAGGGTGCCTAAGACTTGCAAGGTATTGTATATATAAATAATTTTCTCATTTGTAGACCGATTAACTAAACCAGAGCCATCGTAAATGGCATCTATATAAATACAAATAAAAATAATAATGAATAATATATATATATAGATATATATATCTCTCTCACACACACACACACACACACACACACACACACACACACAGGTGCATCTCAAAAAATTAGAATATCGTGGAAAAGTTTCACCACACTTTTCCCTTCCAGTCAACTTTCCATGAATATGCTTTGATACAACACTCTGCGAACAGCCAGCCCTTTCAGAAATGACCTTCTTTGGCTTACCTTCCTTGTGGAGAGTGTAAATGAGTGTCTTCAGGACAACTGAAGTCTTCC
Organism: Hiodon alosoides; assembly: GCA_025775065.1. Classification (NCBI taxonomy): domain Eukaryota; kingdom Metazoa; phylum Chordata; class Actinopteri; order Hiodontiformes; family Hiodontidae; genus Hiodon; species Hiodon alosoides. Next base: position 206 of record JAOYSI010008292.1, on the reverse strand, counting down.
CATGATTGTGGTTGTGTGTACTGAACCAGAGTGATTAAAGGCTCAGGAAACCTTTGCAGGTGTTTTGAGTTAATCAGCTGATTAGAGCTCTTCTCAGGTCGACATCTCTGTATTACAAATTCTTTATTGTAATATTTTGAGATACTGGATTTTTGATTTCCATGAGCTGTAAGCCGTAATCATCAAGATTAAAACAAAAAAAGGCT
>JAOYSI010008290.1:0-11611 GCA_025775065.1 Hiodon alosoides | reverse complement strand
AGTTAACGTGTCTGTTCTGAGTTTGTTTAGTTAAGGTTTGTTGCCCTCACCGTGAACGGGTTTGTCTGTGCCGGTGACGGCTCTCTCTGTGTTTTGTGTATGAGTTCAGTTTTTTCCGCTGCCAGCTCTGTCTTTGTCAAGAGGGTCGTAAGCGCATGCGTGAAATAAAGAGCACGTCTTCTTGTTAAAGCGGTGTCTCAGTCTATGCTTGAACCCAGTAGAGTAGTAGCACTCCGACAAAACGCTACAGTTCTTTCCGCTGTCAGCCCTGTCTTTGTCAAGACGGTGGTAAGCGCATGCGTGGAATAAAGAGCTCGTCTTCTTGTTAAAGCGGTGTTTGACTCTATGCTTGAACCTAGCAGAGTAGTAGCACTCCGACAAAACGCTGTAGTATCTTGCACAGGCAATCTTAAACTAGAGAAAACATGATGGCACACCTCCAGTTTAAATGGCCCTGAAGTTGGTCAGCAAATGCGATGAAAATGCTAACCCAGCTGTGGGTTTGGATTTTTTGTCTTTTTATATTATGTATGTATGTATGTATATATATATATATATATAGTTTTAATTATTACCATTTTTTTATGGTTGTGGAAGGTCTTACCCCCGTTCTCATTGCCTTTAAAACGTTAAACTCCAGATTTTGTACATTATTTAATTAGCCTATAATTTATTGTTGCTTTGATAACTCCAACACAATCTGAAGGTGTTTTGCATTAAAATAATTCCCTGAAGAGAAATCTTAGCTTTAATTTCTGGATTAGTAGACATTATAGTGACAAACTTGAATACATTTTGTTAAACTCTCTGGGAGCCAAATTACCATTTCCAATCATTCCTAATCAATAGCTAAGAAAGAAGCTTGAGATTATGCATAAAGGGAGTTTCCTTTGGGATGGGGACCATAACAGTACATTTACTCCAAATGAAATACAGGAATAAAAGAAAGAGGGACCTTTTACTATTATCATTATTATTATTAAATTATTTAAGTTGCATCCTCATTACTTACACTTGCTGCTATGCAGGTGAACATTAACTAAATAAAAGTGTTAATAACTGAAAAATAACTTGTATCAGTGTATCAGTAGAACATTTTTAGATTCCCAATTATTTATTTTCCAAAATAAGAATAAGGAGTTCTTCAACAGATGGTATGGCCTCAACAGAGTCCTGATCTCACGATCATTGAGGCTGTCTGGCATTACCTGGAAAGACAGAAGCAATTGAGACGTCCAAAGTCTGTCGAAGAAATGTTTTGAACAATCCACCTGCCAATTGTTTTATAAAACTGCACAACAATGTTCCTAAGAGAACTGATGCAGTTTTAAAGGCAAAGCGTAGTCACACCAAATATTGATTTTAAAAAAATGTATTTTTATTTTATTTATTTTTACTGTTTACTGTTTTTTTAATTTCATTATTTTTGAAAGCATCTTCACTTTACAGAATTGTTTTACATGTGCCTAAGACTTTTGCACAGTGCTGCATATGCTACAATGACAAATACGGTAGCAAATGTACCTTCTATTTCATGAAAATAACCGATTCACTTGCTTTACCCTTTCAATTTGCTTTTGGGATTCCTCACATCACTATTTGCCCAATTGTCAATTTCTTCAATTTGTATCTGTGGAATAAGTTATATAGACCTTATCCTTGTACCAGCTGAGGCGGCAGCTCTGACAGTTGCACGCATTCTGAGTCCTGTATTAAAAACAAACATGGCTGCTGTGTGAATAACCCAAAATCCACTCATTTTTTTTAAAGAGGTATCAATGTAACTATCTACAAAGTATCATATATTACATATGTTACATATATCTGCTCAACGTGCTGGATCTAGCCTCAAGCTGCTAACTATATCTGCTAAAATTAATAAATACAATTAGTATGATTTGTAAAACCATTTTAGTTTAATTAACTGCTTATGAAACTTAAAATTCCTTAACTGCTTACTGTTTTTAAAGTTGCTAGGCAACATTGCACTCTCTATTGAATCGCTACCTTATTTAGTTATAACTTAAGAAATATAGGATATAGCGGTGTCTAACGTACTGTTAATCAAGAACTCATCGGGTACAGAGACAGACCCATTCAGGAAGAGGGAGAACTTAATAAATAAACATTTTATATCTCGGAAAATAAGTCAGAAATCCAGAATGGATGGATGGACGGCTGCTCCAATTAGCTTTTGTTGTTACAAGCTAATTAGAGATTAGATACGCTTTTTTTTAGATACGCTGACCGTTGAACCGAGGCAGGCCCCCTGGCCATCAGGCGCTTGAAGGTGGCAGACCATTATGTAGTTCAAAGGCAAGAGCCCAACTACCCTACGCCTCTTCCGATGGAGAAGGCCATCTTTAAGAGGGCCGATGGGGCGAGCTCCACCCATCAGTAGCGCAGGTCCTTGAAGCTGAACCAATGAGAACTAGAAACACAGTGCCTCGCTAGTAAGGGGTAGCGGGAATCTTTGTGTGTCACCAAGTTGATCTTATGGTAATCCACGTCCTTCTTTATCACAACCACCACAGGTGCAGATTATGGCTAAGTCATTTGCTTCTCTGTAAAGGGTCCGCTTCTCTGTAAAGGGTTCACTGCTGGTCGATCTGCCTATTGGGTGGTCATGTTTTCCTAGCAGACGTTAGGCACCAATCGAGTAACATTTGAATACCACAGCGGATCTGAACTTTGTTTCTGACCAGGTACATCCCTTAATGGCTGCAATTTACCCTTCGACACATAAATACTTCCCGCAGAATAATGTGCCATGTCACAGAATACAAAGTATTGTCTAGTTCTTGAATGGTCTGCGCAGTACCCAAACCTCAAACTAATAGAGCATCTTTGGGATGAGATGGAACAGGCTGTTTGCGTTGTATGAATGTACTGTCGTCCAATCTGCAGTTAGTGTAGGATACCATCACGTCATCATGGACTAACATGTCTGTGGAGTGTTTCTGACACCCTGTTGTTCTGGAAGAAAATGGGGTAGGTCTCTGAGTGTAATTTTATCCTCTCCTTAAAAGGAGAATCCATAACATGCTAGCTATGGCTTCCAAATTCGTGTTCTAAATTATTATTTAGGTCAATGTTTTGGACACAAATTTCCTGTTTCTGCATAATTTTCTAATTTTTGCTTCTGTTAATACCCACTCAGCCATTCAATGCAATTCTTAAAAAAAAAATAATAATAATAATAATACCAATTCACCCTCACCACTAAAGTATATGGGACACAAGAAAATTGCCTGATTTTATCACATTTTTATCACTTGCTGTGCTTTTGCTTCTGGTTGCTGGCTTCCACTAGGAGGATACTTTCTAAATTAATTTAATGGCCCTAAATTGTAAATTGCCTTCCATGGGATGACTGGGACCTGTGTGAACCTGAATTTGGCTCTCCAGATAAACTATTTATTTTATAGGCAGCACTAGTGGAGTTAACTGCATCATGTTTGGTTACTTTCACTTAACAGGCTTTGAAGGTCCTGCCAGTAGTTAGCTGTGCAGCGCTCCCCTGTTGTTATTATCAGTGCACATGTGTTCTCCAAGCAAAACTGTGGCATCTGGAAAGTTCTTCAGCTTCTTATCTCAGACACCTGATATCAAAGGCCTTTGAGAACCTACCCCCATCCCAAACCTTTCAAAGTTGGTTGATACATTGAGGGCAGTGAGGAGATTACACAGCAATTATGATAAGAATCTCAAACCATATATAACATCTTTCAGAATATTCTGTTTTTGTTTGTTTCAATGTAGAAGTTTAAAGAACTGAGTCTGTGGGATGTATGCTCTTTTGTGTGGAAATGTTAACAAATGCCTACGTGTGAACGAACGAACAATGAACAAACGAAAATGTAGAAAAGTCCCCCTTATTGGACCTCTCTATAGCACTAAACCATGGTGCCAGTGAGTTACCGTCAAGGGTTGGAATGCAGCAGCAGACTATGTAGAATCACTGCTAAATGCATCTGCAGCTTCTATAACCTGAGGAAAATCTTATTTTATTAATAATAATTGTAATTTTAGCTTTCCATTCCATGGTTGATCAGACACTAGGCAATGGATATGTGGGGAGGATGGTGTTGGTGAAGTCTTGTTGCTCTTTTGTTATTTTTATAACAAGTAAAAAACCTTATCACAGAAAAGGTTCTGACCCACTGTCAAAACGCAGCATGCGATATACTCTGTCAAAGTAAAATGTCGGGCGAGGCCTGTTCCCTGTCAACAATGTCTTCTACTTGGGTGACTTGATACATGGATGAGAGTTATTTTAGGAGTTCATCTTGCAGGAGTTATGAGAAGAGAACTGATGTTTCCTCTACAAAGTTTCGCCTGGCAGAGAGAGACAGCCCCGTGTTGACATTGTTAAGTGTCAGAGAGGTGCTCCCAAATAAGTATTATTCAATTGTCAGCTGCTAGCAAAGCCCCACTGTTATTTGAGGAGAATGTTTGCCAAAGTCTCAATAGAAACCAGCTAAATAAAAATGCCCCACTTAAAAATGGAAATGTACCTTCCTCAAATCCTCAAGTTATACCTTGTGCCATCATTATTAAACAACATTCTATGAACCAGGGCTTCCTAATCCTGCTCCTGGAGAACCCTCACCCTAAAGTTTTTAACCTCTCCAATCAAAATCATCATTGTGAGAAACCTAGATCAGCTCAACTAGGTCAGTTATTTACTGATTATTGTCCTTAAGTGCCTTGGCTGGAATCAAAACCTATACACACACAATGGTCCTCCAGGACTGGGATTGAGAACCTATATAAAACGTATTATGTATTAAAATAGCAGTTTAAGATACAGGACTTTGTGACAACAGAGGCAGTTTGAGAAGTAAAAATGAAAAGGTTTTACATGTCTCACCTGTCTACTGTTTTGTTCCATTAAACAGCAAGGCAGTAATTATGTTTCCTAATAAAGTTCTTCCCTGGCCCCAGCTAGTCACCGACCATGGTCCTGCATCACCTCTGTAATTAGCCGCACATGGTTATGGTCTTGATTTCCCTATCGTCTGTGTCTTCCATTTTAATTTGAAATCTTCTAGGGTAAAATTGATTTTACTCTTCCTCTAGCTGTGTGTTAAACACAAACATGAGCATTTCCTCTCAACTTTAATCAGATCTATATCTCTCTCACCTCCAGTGAGATTAATTTGATTCAGTTCTTAACTTTGGCTGTAAATTAGATGTCCCACACAGTGATTTCCCCTTGTGCATGAATCGGCAATCAACATGAAACTGATATTCAGACAATTTTTATCCATAGCTGAGTTAAAAAGAGCTTTCATTATATTTCCAAAATTAGTGCTTAATTTATGTATTTCCTATTATCAGAATTGTCTTAGTTTAAGAACTTTTCACAAAACAAACTTTATGTACAACACTACCATCAAACATTGAGCGCACTGCCTCTTTACTGGATGTATTTATCTTTATCTATGTGAATTACAGGGAAATACAGCACTGTTGTCCTCCATTGTGGCAACTCCTCTCCCAACTTAAAAGTTTATTTCCCCTCTCTGACAAAAACACTGCAGAATCCAAGACCCTTGGACCCACAAGTGTAAAAGGCTTTAATCACCTTTTAGAAAAGGAAATTGCAGATTATTAATACCCCATGATCTGTGGGCATCAGTCAGGAGCTTGACCTCCAGTCACTTTGGATCAGGAGTTTGTTTCAAACAATTTAATTTAATTAAGAGCATCTTATGGAGAAAAGGGGAGTTTTAATCTTTTTTTCAGAGTTGGCTATACAAGGAAATCTGAGCCTTTAAAGCTGAGGTTTAACCCACCAGAGATCATTATGCTACAACTCAGAGACAGCTGACTAATTGTGCTCATAGGTGACCTCTGTACTCGTATAGCACTGGAGAGGACCTGGAATTTATTAACTGAAGTGCTACAGAACTAATAATGACTGACGATAATGTCTTCTAGCTGCTGAGAATTGAACATGTAGTATTTATATATGCGTTTGTATAGTGTCCTCCATATTTATCATACCATTAAATGGAGCCACAAACATATTTTTGCTCAGATAAATTAAAAATGTAAAAGCTTCAGTGTAACACAAACAAAAAGAGCAACATTACTTATATAATTTAAAAAACACTGACACCAAAATTATTAGCAATGGCCAGTAATAGCTTCGCACCTCCATATTTTACTTTGATTACACTTCTTGTAGTGTTTTATCCTATTGTGGAAAGTTTCCTTAGGGATTTAGAACATTTGCCCATGCTCCCCCGAATGCGTTGGTTTTATTGTAAATTGTGTAACAATTTATTTTATAGATTTTGATGCATATCTGGGATTGCTTTCATGCTGGAATGTCCATCCTGAGCCCACCTTGAGCCACCCTAGAAGCCACCAGAAGGTGAAAAACAATCACAAAGCAAAATAGATACACTTCTATATTTTCTAAGCAGGTGCCTCTCGTTTTTTGCACAACATTTAACGCTGGGGGGAAAATTGTCCATGAAGTTCAATTTCTGACCATGATAAACTCATTGAGTTTCAATTTCATGAGTCCAAAATGTCTCCTTGTGACTCTGCAAATCATATTCATGCAGTCGATGCCAATTGGTAGTTTCTGAGACATTGTATCCTGAATCTCCTGATGATGTCTGACTGTCATGGAGAACTAGCCTTGGATTTGTGGTTATTTTTTTCTCACAGCATGTGGTGGCCATATTCTCTTGTTTCTTCTTCCTCGCAAGATAGCAATGGTTCCTGTGGCCTTGAACTTCTTTTTGTTAGACACTACATGGTATAAAGTCAGATTTATATATATATCAAATGTATAGATTTAAATATAGAAAAACATCACCTAACTTGTGAATACCAATGTGTCTGTGTCTGTAATTTTCTGAGAGTTCCTTGGACTTCACTATGATGATGGAGGTTACTAAATGATTTACTTGCTACTCTGTTAACTAATTTTATACTCCATGGAAAGTTCTAGAAAGTTTTCTGCTTGTAGAAAACTAAATATGTAGCCTAGCTCTTTTAAGACTAGTTTGATGCTTTATATGAGCAATCATTTACTTTCTGTTGAATCGTGTTTTTGGTTACAATGGTATGAATGGAGGGCCCTCCACATTTTTTTTGCTGTATACTCTAGGCATATGAAAATGCAGTTACAGAATTACAGAATAAGTACAGAATGTCCCCTTTTGTTTCCTTCTAGCCCCCCATTTTATGCGAGCATAAGTATTGGGGCTATTAAACTTAAAGTAAATGTAAGTAAAAAAGATGCAATGCCATTGACATCACCAAAATATAAGTATTTTGAAGTAAGTAAAAGTAAATAACCTTCTGATGATGGGTTAACGAAGGCAAAAAAATCACACAAGGAGTAATATGTCTATATACATTATTAAAAGCAGAGAGAGTAGCAGTTATTACAGTTCAGTAATAAAACTCTTTTGCTAATTAAATGCTAGATCAAGTCCAAAAGACTGTGAGTGTGTCTGTGATATTAGGGATATAAATAAATCCTGTGTGTAAATCCTACTTAATTCCACCGTATAATCAATACTCTGTAAAGCTCGTTTCCATCTGAATTGTATTCTCTGTTCCGCTAATCTCCTAATGCGCATTACCCAAATCTCAGAAGCAAAATTTTTTGCCCCTGTTATGCAGATTGCATCAATAATAAACTTCCAAAATGGGTCCACATTTGCAAGCTTTACCGTGGCTATTGGTGAAAAAGATCCTTTCTAGTTTGTTTTGAGCACACAGCATTTTAAAGTAATGTAAAAGCTCTTCATTTAGTTTTTTTAATCTGAGTATGGATATTGCTGCACTTAAAATACAATTGCAGAAAAGTGTATGCCATTGAAAATACTGACTCAGTGATAACCTGTGAATTGTCCATCTACAGAAGATTGAAATAGAAAAGAACTTGTGTTTCTTTACTTGTTCAAGTGTTCATTGAGAGCTTTTTATTAAATGTAGTTTGCACGCATAAAAGCACTCTCTTATGTTGCCTAATATACTTAAAAAATTGAAATGTAGATATTTTCAATTTAAACCTTGTCAATCCATTTAAATAAAAAAAAGAAGAAACAAAAAATAGGATGTCCTCGTGCACCAACTTGCCTTTAATACATGCATTGTGTGGCAAATGCATTCGGTACACAGCCAATTCTATGAAACGGACTGCACAGTCAGTGATAGGATCACGTGTTCAGACTATGCTATTTAAACCAAGCAAGCGGTACCCGGGGGAGTCACTTTATGAGTGATTCAGAGTTAGAATTGGCAGTTTGAAGAATCTAAGCAAGTTTCAGTGTGACACAGCTGGTGCCAGCATGAGTAACTCAGAAAAAGCAACCCTGCTGCATGTCATGGGTGTTAATTCTGTCAGCGAAGGACAAGAAACTGCTTGTCTGATGAATCCTGTTTGCTGCTCTTTCACACTGATGGAAGGACCAGGATATGGTGAAAACTGCCATATCCAGGTCCTCCCATCAATGCTTAGTAGTACTATTATCAAGTCCATGGATCCACCCTGCTGGGTGTCAACAAAGGTGGTGTGATGGTGTGGGGTGTGTTTTCATGGCTCACATTGGATGGACATTGTTACTAGTGGATCAACGATTGAATGCCACAAAATATCAGAATTTCAGTGCCAATCAGTGTATCCCTTCATGGCTGCAATGTATCCATCTGCAAATGGGTTCTTCCAGCAGGATAATGCTCCATGCCATGAGGTTAGGATTGTCCAGGAATGGTTCCTGCATCATGACTGTGAATTAATCTTACTGCAATGGCCTCCCTGTTCTCCAGATCTCAGAATCTGGGATGAGATGGAAGAGCTGTTTGGAAAAGAGATCTTCCACCAATCAATTTTTGACAAGCATAGAACACAGTTGAGTTGACATGGACTAGCCCTGCAAGCTGTACTGACGCGTCCATGTCCACACCTCTCAGACATTGCTTAAGCAGCTTTTATGACTGTTCTCTATAGTGGCTGTTTGACCTTTCGGCTTTGGGGGTCACGAGTCTAGCCACATGACTTTAAAAAAATACAAATTTTATATGTCGTCAACAGATTACTAACCAACAATGTCATAGCGCTTAGTAGGTTGACCATCAGCCAGGGCAATAACCTTGTGATAAACAATTTCAAAGATGAAGAGGAACAGTGCTAAAACACCCTCTCTGAGAGGGAGCCGAACAGATGTACACATTCAACATATTGAAGGCCTTAAAAAATTAACCATGTGAAAGTGTAGATAGTATAATCTATGGTATAATAAACACATCTGAACATTACAATAACAGACGTATGCTACTAACAGAAATAGCAAAACATATTTAAAAACAACATATCTTAACATAAACAAATTCTGCGTAATTGATCAAGTCCTTACTAACTAATATTTCAAGCCTTTCTGTTATGTTCAACTAACAGCTTTGCAGCAACCTGTTCACATCTACCTGTGAATGTGTCGTGCTTCTGTTGCTAAGTGATGATGCAGAAAAAGTGTGTCTGTATTTATTGAAGGTTTGAGCTACACACAAGCAAGTGTTAAAGATTCAACCAAGAGATTCAGAGACACCATGTTCTTGGGACTGTAGACCACCCACTAAACGGCCTATTTAGTTCACCTTATAAAATACCTGTGAAACAATTATTGCACCAAAACACTTGCCGATGAGGATGGCAGATTTTTTGTTTTCACCCCCACCTGGCTTTCTGGCTTTACTTGTGGAACCATCTGTTCCGTATGCTCCATGCTTGCCCTTGAACTGGTTGATGTCAGTGATGCAAGTAAACATGTGATGCTGCTGCCCTGCCAGGGAACTGAGGTTCAATGCGTTAACCGCATACTCAGTCCAGTCTATATGCTGAGGATGTTGCAGCTATCCAGGCACACTTTGCCGCCTCTCTGAGTGTATGTCTCCGGCGGTTCAGTTTCTGACAGAGTGGCCAGCTGGCAGGTAAGTCTGCATTGCGGGAATGACACTGCCAAAACCGCTAGCATGCAAGTATGTGAGAGACTCTTGCTAGAATCTGAAGATTTAACTCTTGCTGAAGTCATTTAGATAGCGTAAAGTTCAGAAGTGGAGTCAGCTGTTAAATTCGTTGCCAGACTCTGCTGTGGCTTGTTCCTTTGCTGCTGTTACTGAACCTGCTACACAGAAAATACAGTGTACCTCACTTCAGCTGGATAGTATGCTCACTAACCTTGCTGGTTTTGAGACTTGCTGTATATTTCAAGGATGCGTGCATTCCCTTGCATTTGGACACCGGTCTAAGATGTTCTGGCTTCATTTTGCCGGTTATAAGCAGTTTAACACGCACCATTTCCTACAGCGACCCTCCACCATGCTTAGTGGTTACTGACATGCTAAAATTGTTAGGCTGGCGGTGCGCTATGGCACCAAGTCTCTGCCTTCCTTCCCATTTTAGGTCACGCCAAGGGGGCCAATCTCCTAGGCCTCGACCTCTTTATGGGGCTTGAGTTGACTGATAACTGTTGTAAAGAGATCCTGCAGGTGGCCTCATCCTTGCCAAAATTGATGGCTGTTTAGTTGTCTGGGTTGCCTCTCCTCCTTCATTAATCAGCCATAGGTTGACCCCACAGTGACCCCAGTCACCCAGTCGCTGCGCCACATTCCCCATGCCCTGCGGGTCAGAAACGCCTGAGCTTACTTCTCTAGCAAAGCTTCTCTCCTTTCTCAGCATGATGGAATATGACCTATGCTTCTTGCCACAGTATTAAAGCACAACTTTGCTACTGCACCAGCTGCTTAGGATGTAGTCTCCCTGCATCTCAGCCTGCCAGGAGGCTGTTTACCTGCTGAAGCAACTACTGACCTCTGCACCCATCCTGGCGCACTTCGACCTTGCCAGCCCCATCTTAATCACCTTTGACAGATCTGGAATGGCAGTGAGGGTCATTCTTTTCCCAAACTTTCCCAAAATACGGAGGAGAAGTCCATCACTATTGCTTCACGGGCATTGAGCTCTACCCAGCAGAAATACTCACTGCAGGAGTGAGAGCCACTAGGAATCTGGTCATGAGAACATTACCACATTTATTTATTATTTATTTTATATGGACATTTGCACTCTGCACTGATCACCAGAGTTATCCCCCAGGCAGGAAAATGTGGTGGTAGACCTGCATCATAACAAGGACCATATGTCTCTTTTCTTAACTTACATACTTGTCAACTTTTAAATTTAGATGTGACAGTAGGAAAGCAGGCTGTACATATTATTTGTAGACATGTTATATAAGTTTTTTTATCATATCGTAACTCAGTCACATGAAAAAATTTTATGATATCTTTGTTTGCCGTACTACAGAATACCCAAGTGCCAAGTGCCAATGACTTTGAGAACTTTGAGATTGTAGCTAAATTACATGACACTGCTATACATAATATTCAATTGTGTCTGACTAAGAGAGTTTTCAGATTGCCTGAATTCACTCTTCAAATCATTAGATAACAGTTCATTGGTTATATTTCATGTGATTACCCAATAAGCCGTGCATTAAATGACAAATTAAAACACAATAGAAAACTTTAAAGGGAATGTGTTTGTATGTGTTTACAACTGTGTCCTGTCACTGGGCTGAAC
>JAOYSI010008288.1:0-11613 GCA_025775065.1 Hiodon alosoides | reverse complement strand
GGGTGTTGGACAGTGAGGAGAGCGTGAGTAATGTGGGTGTTGGACAGTGAGGAGAGCGTGAGTAATGTGGGTGTTGGACAGTGAGGAGAGCGTGAGTAATGTGGGTGTTGGACAGTGAGGAGAGCGTGAGTAATGTGGGTGTTGGACAGTGAGGAGAGCGTGAGTAATGTGGGTGTTGGGTAGCGGAGAGTGTGGGTAATGTGGGTGTTGGACAGTGAGGAGGGCGTGAGTTATGCGGGTGTTGGACAGTGAGGAGGGCGTGAGTTATGCGGGTGTTGGGTAGCCAGAAGGGTGTAAGTAGTGTGGGTGTGGGGTAGCGAGGAGGGTGTGAATTAAATACTTCTGGTTTGCCTGGAGAACCGAGAATTGTGTGTAGACTGTGGCTGCTAGCATTCTGATCTGTCTCCTCCTTTTAGGCTCTGGACTACTGTCACAGCATGGGAATCATGCACAGAGATGTGAAGCCACACAACGTAATGATCGACCACGAACACAGAAAGGTAAATGTGCCTGGAGTTTGATAGCCTGTTAATTGGGGCAGGGGCCACTTAGGTTTGCCATGCCTTGCCTGTATAGGTAATAAGGTGAGTCCTGACTCAGGCCTAATTCTGCCTTTTCATTCAGTTAATTAGGTGAAACATGTTGCCTTCTAAAGTAAGGTAAGAAAAGTTGCTGACAGAATGTTTGTTTATCAGTGTCAGTGGGTTTAGATGATTAGCGATAACACATTAATGCGTTTACTAAGGTTTATCCCATGTGACGGCGGAGCCGTGTGACATTAATAAGGCCTAAACACACTGGTCAGTTTGCTGTTCCAATTCAAAACTGCTTCAGTTTCAGTCCAAGCATTTAAAAAAAATATTTTTAAATATTCTGTTTATTCTTCTGCAGAATCATAATGATACAATTAAAATGTTTAAAGAACAGTGGTTCGCCAGCATTTTAATTGACGCCCCCCTTCTTGACAAATATCTTCAACTTTTCTGCCTACCTAAACAAATAATGAGGTATAAAATTATTTATAAAAAATAAGTTCAGATGCATAAAACAGGTAAGCATACAACTAGATAACCCAGAGGTAGCAAGCCAGCTAGCTTGCTTACGTAACTTTTCATAAAATATACTAATCCACTAATGGAAACACAAAATTTTGCCACGTATTTCCTTTGTTGGTATATTATGTTTCTAAACATTATTACCAGAGCTAGCTAGCAAGGTAGCTAATGTGCCAACGAAATCGGATATTCTGTCTTGACTTCCGGGAGATGTTTTATTTGCCCCAATATGACATAATATGCAATATTAGATCAAATTCTATTTACAAGATTAATTTGACTGTTTACTGTGTTTAAACTATAATAAGGTTGAATGGTTTGAACGAAAATTTTACTAAATAATATTTTCATATGCCTGGTTTTAATATTTAACAACCAGTGGAGAGTATGTGTTATTTACTAATTAGGAATGCAAATATTGTTTTAAAAAAAATAGTTAAAATTACTCATTGAAACGTTTAACTGTTAAAAATGTTACTCCAATACTAGTGCTACGTTCAGGGCGGGTGGGGCACAGATGAATGCATTTATGTATCCCGGCATCACAAGTGTCAGATTAGGGTTTTATATCTGATTATTAAACAAGTTATATTTGTTGCATTAACCCTAACCCTACTTACGATTTCTCCATGTTAATGTGAAAAACGGAATGTTTGTCCCAGTTACATTCCTTATAACTAGATAACGATAAAATACTTCATCTGTTTTATTTATTTGTGTGTGTGTGTGTGTGTGTGTGTATTTAAGGGCTGTCAAACGATTTAAAAGCAGTGGAAACGTGTTCTGTGGAGTGTGAAATCACTCTTCTCTATCTGGCCGTCTGATGGACGAGTCTGGGTTTGGCTAATGCCAGGAGAACATTTCCTGCCTGACTGCATTGTGCCAAATGTAATGTTTGGTGGAGGAGGGATAATTCTATGGGGTTGTTTTTCTGGGTTTGGCCTAGGCCCCTTAGTTCCACTGAAGGGAAATGTTAATGCCTCAGCTTATCAAGACATTTTGGAAAATTCTATGCTTCCAACTTTGTGGAAACAGTTTGGGGTAGGCCCTTTTCTGTTCCAGCATGACTTTGTCCCAGTGCACAAAGCAAGGTCCATAAAGGCATGGTTGGATGATTTTGGTGTGGAAAAACTTGACTGGCCCGCACAGAACCCTGACCTCAACCCTATCGAACACCTTTGGGATGATCTAGAACGGCGATTGTGAGCCAGGCCCAGGCCTAACATCAGTGTCTGACCTCACAAATGCTCTTCTGGAAGAATGGGTAAAAATTCCAACAGACACACTCCAAACTTTTGTAGAAAGCCTTCCCAGAAGAGTGGAAGCTGTTTATAGCTGCAAAGGGGGGACCAACTCGATATTAATGTCTATGGATTTAGAATGGGATGTCATAAAAGCTCCTGTAGGTGTAATGTGTAGGTGTCCCAATACTTTTGTCTATATTGTGTGTGTGTGTGTGTGTGTGTGTGTGTGTGTGTGTAAATATTACTCAGGAGTATAGCCTTTTATTTTTCAACATATTTTCATGGCATAAGAGGAAGTTAACTTAACTTTTTATATTCTATCTGTGTATTTTCCCATTTCTAATTCCGTATGTAGGAGTTTTGAAGTACAATGTTTGTTTTTTCGTTGGCACATCCGCTACCTTGCTATCTAGCTATGGTAATGTTTATTAACACAATATACCAACAGTGGAAATTGGTTGCTAAGTTCAGTTATTCATTCCATTTGTAATAAGCTTGGTCAATGTCGCGTAACGTTTAGTTAGCTGGCTAGCTTACAACCTTGAACTTTGGTTATTTATTGATTGTTAAAGTTTTCTCTTCAAATGATCCACCAAATGATCCAAGGTGCATCTTTGAACTGTATATCATTTTTAAAAGAGAATTTCAGAGATAATCAGGCAGGCTTTTGCAGCACTGTGTTTCTCGATTGATATCCAATCCAGTTCCTGGTTGATGCTGACATGGCTTACAAGCGTGTGTCAGAACTCGAAAAAATAGTGGGGTAATAAAATGACACCCCCCACTGTCAATCCTGCCCCCACTTTGTGTGTACCACTGTAATCAAAGCATTACTGATCTGAAGCACAAGTGAGACATCCTTAGTAAGTTCTTCTTTTTAAGAAGGTATGCATGTATATTTTGTGTCAGAAATGGCATTTCTTTTTTCCCCTTTCAGCTTCGCCTGATAGACTGGGGCTTGGCAGAGTTCTACCACCCAAGCCAAGAGTACAATGTTCGTGTCGCATCGCGATACTTCAAGGGACCTGAGCTGCTGGTAGACTACCAGGTGAGTCCTCCCCCCGGGCGCTCTGCAGCCGAGAGTCCTCCCCCCGGGCGCTCTGCAGCCGAGAGTCCTCCCCCCGGGCGCTTGGTATTACGGCGTTAGCTTTCTATTGATATGCCTGTCCATTACAAGTATAAATGACAAATTAAGTCGTTTGAGTTTCCTTTTTGTGTTTATTCCTGTTGTAGATGTATGACTACAGTCTGGACATGTGGAGTTTAGGGTGCATGCTGGCTAGTATGATCTTCAGAAAGGAGCCCTTCTTCCATGGACATGACAACTACGACCAGGTGAGTTTTACTTAATCGGAAACATCCTCTGATTACACAGCAGCTGGAACGAAAAATTGCCCCCTGTTCATTCAGAAGAAGGATTGTCATTTTGAGTATTTTGTGCAGTGCGTTCTCTGAATATTTAATCACAGGACTGCCCAAGAAGCACATATACTATATAAAGAAGGGTTAAAATAAAACAATAAGAACGCTCTCAAAATGTTGTTTTTTTTGGGATTTTGCTGAATTGTTATTAAAACTAACCTAAGTTTAAAATATTACATGGTTACATATTCTTTGGATTTTGAAGTAAACAATTTTTGGTTGGTAAAACAATTGACTTTCATACTGGAAACAGACGTCTGACTTCAGCACTGCACATATATCTGACTGTTGCAATCTTGGCACTGTGCATTGTACATATATAGGCTGCATAGCCCCTCGCATACATGGTTCAGCTGGTAAACTATCTTCTCTAATATACAGATACAACAACAAAGTCATGAATTTCATGGAATAGTTAAGGAATTAGGAATACCTTTTTATAACATCTTGGAAAAATGATCTAAATCAAAACACAAGTAAAAATGTCATTTGAACAACGCTTTGTGGATTTTCAGGAGACTTGTGTGATTTTCTGTGATTCTCTGGGTTCTTAAGCCGCTTCTGCAATAAGCTGTTGCTAAGTGACATCAAATGCATCATCTCCTTAGTGTTAGAACATTTAGTTTGACGCCACTGGCAGAGCGTTTCGGTTCACCCCACCGGCAGAACCAAGCAGTTTGCTCGTTATGGAATATGGTATTGTTGTACAGGGGTACACTAGGGTCAGAGTAGGGGACCTTTAGGTTAGAAGAGAAGCAGTTTATATCTCTAATTCTACTTATTTTTTTATTTTGTTTAACACTGCAGTCCACCGATACTTTAAAATATTATTTTTGTTGTGATATTTTATTGTTGTTTGAGTGCTAAATTGATGTTTTCTCAGAATACAGTAGAATGGTATGATAATTAAAATGAGACAGAGCCATGGAAAGTCCTGGGTATTTTTTGCTCCATAGGAACCCTGTGTGGAATATTGTGATCGTATGGAGGTAGTATTATCCAATCAGCCTAACTGTGGTATCACAGCACAGCTCTATGCAGTGTGCATAGTGATCATGGTTGTGTAATGTTAATGTAACGTGTATTTAACGTTTACCTTTCATCTGCAGCTTGTCCGAATCGCTAAAGTACTGGGCACAGAGGACCTGTACGACTACATCGATAAATACAACATTGAACTCGACCCTAGGTTTAATGATATTTTGGGCAGGTATGTTAATTGCAAATGTCAATTTTTAAACTCCAGATGTTCATAGTATTAAAAACCTGCTTTCAATAGGCCCCTGTGTAGACCCCCCCCATACCAAATATTCAAATCCCCATAAACCCAAAGTCTAGGTTAAGCGATCTGACATTGGATACAGCAGGTCTGAGCCTTGCAGCCTCTGCCTGGGACACTGAATGCAGCCATTGACTGGAACACTGACTGAGCAGACCAAGAATGGCCTCCATTGATTGGCCTCACAGTGATACCGGAGTGTGTTATGGGACAGGTGGGCAGAGCTGGCAGTGCCCTGGGAACTGGCTATGATTCAGTCTCTTGGCTTCTCAGAGGGTATTCATAGCTTCTGTTTCTTTAGTGGAACACATTTTAGTCTTTGTTTTCCTTTCTGTATTGACCCTCGTGTTCTGGTTGGGCCCTGACCCTGCAGGCATTCCCGCAAACGGTGGGAGAGGTTTGTGCACAGCGAAAACCAGCACCTGGTGAGCACCGAGGCCTTGGACTTCCTAGACAAACTGCTGCGGTATGACCACCAAGCCCGCCTAACTGCCAGGGAGGCTATGGAGCACCCCTACTTCTGTAAGTGTGCCAACGCGGACAGACGCGCACGCGGACAACGCGGACAGACGCGCACGCGGACAGACGCGCGCGGACGGATACAAACATTTCATACCATGTGTGTGAGTCACCACTTTTAAATATTATTAGTCCTTCATTCCAGGTCTGTTGCTCTCGTTTTCTCTGACAGATCCCATTGTAAAAGACCAGGTGAGGTTGGGCACCACGTCCAGTATCTCTGCAGGAAACACCCCAGTCAGCTCATCCAGCATGATGGCAGGTATGTGGGTTGTTTGGGTCCGTCGGATTGTGCCCCTTTTTTTGAAAAACCTAGGTTTAACTTTTGGACATGTTTTTAATATGTCCTTTACCTTTAAAGTAAATACATATGCTCAATTGGTCGTTTTGCAAACTTATCTAAGAAATACTTATAAATGGCGTCAAATGTCACCTTTAGATTTAGACCATGGGCGTCAAACTGAACTGCAACTTGCAGAATCCCTCAAGAGTCTCTTCACATATTGCGGTAAAAAGAAAAACAGGAATTGAGTTCAAACACCATATAAAAATGCAGCCAGCATCACCAACTTCTGCGTTTGAATAGTTTCTGTATATTCCTCTATTTTATCTGACATTTCTGTCAAACCGTTCTTGACACTTTGTGGTAAATGGGTGCATATGGAGCTTCCACTGCTATCTTATGCTCATTGAAATGTTTCTGGGACCGTAAAATAGATAGGGCTAAAGTGTTGCTTTTAGCCCGTCTCTTTAGTGGAAGCCTGGTGGTACATTCACGTCTTCTTCGTCTTCTTCAGGCATCACGTCGTTGTCTTCGTCACAGCCCCTGGGGAACATGGCTGGATCTCCTGTCATCTCCTCAAACGCTCTGGGAACACCGGTTTCCGCTGCCACAGGGGCACAGCCCTGATCGGACCCCCTTCTCCTTGTGTTCAGTCTGGGACAGGCTTTATTTTTATGTTAAGGATTACAAAAAGAAGAAGAAATTAGGTTCTTTTTTTCCATACGATAATTATATATTGATTCGGACACACAACGGAAATTTTTAAGTTGCTACTGTGTCTGGATTAAATGTAGCTGCGTTATTTCAGAATGACCATCTAGAACTGCAACTACAATTTAGAAATTAATAAGAAAAATGGATAATAAAATTTATTTTATATGTCCCTAAAGTATATAGCTGTTTGGAAAAGTTTTCTAAGGCTGAGTGCTAGGTATTTTATTTTTGGTTTCCATTTAACCTTGGGATACTGTATAACTGTTTTAGTATTGCCCAGTGTTTATGGTTAGATGAACACAAACATAACATTAACTCACATGAACCGCACATATCCTTTTCATGCCACGTGAATGAATGTGTAGGTAAGTGTCTGTGTGAGTAACAAAGTGAACATGGTTCGAGACAACCCTGGCTCAATTGTTCACTCCGCTGCAGTGCGTCAGATTTACACGCTGCACTTCACCTGCTTTGATAACATTTGCAGTCCGGAAAGGTTTTCGGTGGGTTATTTTACGGTGAAATTTCCCCGGTGCTTGTGGCTGAAGGTATTAAGAACCCAGCATAAATGACCAAAAGTGCTTTTGCCACAATATCTGTGGGCAGAACATACTCCTGCAGAGGTAGAGGCCAATCTTGCATAAAGAGGTTTGGAAGTAAGAAACAATATCCTGAACAATATCAAAAGATAAGTGAAGTTTGGGCTGAATAGTTGAATAGATCCCAAACTGATAGAGGCCGTTTGTAAAGTTCACTGCATTTCAGTCCACCAGTTATAGTCAAGTTATTTAATAAGTTGTTTTATAACAAGTAGCAAAGCTTTAATCTTGTTTGCTGTACGTTCTGGGTACCAAGATGTTGCCAGGTTAGGATCATGTGACCAATGACTGATTCCGCCTTGAACCACATAACTTGAAGGGCCGGGAGAACGTTGTTATATATATTTTTTTGCTGCACAAACACACTTCTTGACTTCAGTGGGGGTGGGAGGTCCTCTTGTAATGCATCCTTCCTCCATGGAGTGAATCGGTACAAACTTACATTTCTTTACCCTGAAAATGAGGAAGCTTAATGTTGAATTGCAGAGAAATATCATTGTAAGCTTGGGTTAGGGTTTGGGATGATCGCCATTAGCCCATCATTTCTTACAGGTATTTTTAAAAGCATTGGGAAGTGAGGGAATCATCCTCCAAGGCAAGACAAGGTAGGATGTGCGCACTGGCTCATGTGGCGAGCATTGCGTGCCCAAGGGATGTGCATTGCGCGCTCTTCGCCGCCCCATGGGACGAGCATCACAGTTGTGCCGCCCCATGTGATGTGCATTGCGCGCTCTTCGATGGCCCATGTGACGAGCATCACAGTTGTGCCGCCCCATGTGATGTGCATTGTGCGCTCTTCGATGCCCCATGTGACGAGCATCGCACGCGCTGCCGCCCCATGTGATGTGCATTGCGTGCTCTTCGCCGCCCCATGTGACGAGCGTCGCACGCTGTTTGCTGCCCTATGGGACGAACATCACGCGGGGCGTTGCCCCATGTGATGTGCATCGCGCGCTCTTCGCTGCCCCATGGGACGAGCATGACACCCTATTCGCTGCCCTATGGGACAAACATCACGCACGGCGCCGCCCCATGTGATGTGCATTGCGCGCGCGTGCCGATGCCGCCCCATGTGATGTGCAATGTGTGTCTGTAAGCGGGAACTATGTGCTCTATTCTACTCAGATCATTTATCTCCAACTTATTAAAAAAGAGAAAAAAACCTGAAACGTCTTCATTAAGCTCAGGTACTGCCAATTGTGAAAGGAAAGTGTGGCGGCCGTAAGACTCATAAGGGCATCAGGTGATAAGGCTGGATAGTGCCAAAACAGGAAAGGCCACCTGCTGTCCAGGGGAGGGGTAAGAGCTGAGCCAACCGTTCACATTTAATCCCATGGTGTCTCAGTGGTATAAGGCATAAGTGTCCAGCCTGGAATCCGATAGGACTGTAACACCAGCCGTGCGCAATCCTTCGGTTACAGATCTGAGGCCACACAGTTGCCCCAAATCGTCAGTAAAATATATATCCTCTCAACCTTGGCGAATGTCACTAAACCTGAATAATAGCATGTGTCTTTGGGACCTATATATGCTATCTGCACTTTGTCACCTACAGCTGAATTTCCACAGTCACGGAAGGGTTGCAGGGAAATTACAGCATTTTTAAGTGAATGGGTTTGGGTGGTGGAGAGGCCGATTACCCGTTTGATTAAGTGGATGAAACGTCGAGTTAGAGCAGAAACCCTACTCCCCTTCCATCACTTCCACTGGGAAAGTACATTAGCAGTGAATAGGGCTTGTATCCCCGCTCCCGTCTCACACAGATGGATTGGAAAGTCCCAATGACCAGCAATGGAATACGAGCTCCAGCCACTCGGGTTGTAACCTGTGACACGGCCCTCACAAACACAACACACTGTCAAGCATTTTGTGTTAGAGGCTGCAGAGTATGTTCACGGGCACACTAAACATTTCGTAAAGAAGTGGCTCAAATCCAACTTTCCTGGTACTTTATACCTTCAGAGTGTTAGAGAAATGTTTAATTTGTTTCCGTTTCGATGAAGGAGGGACATCGAGGGAAAGGTGACACGCTTCCAAATACTGCCAAAGGATGAGCAACAGGATGACTGGTTTGAGCTGCCAAACAATGCCCTTTCTTCCCACTTCATCCTGTAGATTCCTATGCAGATAACCCTCCAGGCAGCAGCAGACCTGGCTGCTTTGATATCATTCACCAGTGTGCAGACATTTGGTTGCAGTGCTTTATCAGACTGCACACCTCAGGGAAAGGAATAAAGACTGTGTCCCACCCCTTTGAAGTATAATACTAGTGTTATTGTTTCCTATTAACCTTTTGTTGATCGCTTCTCTTACTTGACACGGAATGACCCTGGATGTCAGGCTGCCTCCTGTCTTGATGCAGAAATTTCCTGCTATCAGTATGTTCTGCTGTAACCATCCCTCCTTTCCAGAATGATTTGAATACTTGCGCTTTTGTAATACATCCAGTTTCAAGCTGAAGTTTTCCTCCAAAATGAAGAACTTTTTCTTTGAGGATGAGGAATACTTTGTTATTGTCCCTGAATAACAATAAAGTAATGGTTTATGACAGCTTGTAAAGGCATTAGTGTCTTTACAAAACATTAGTGTTTTTTCCTTCCGTATCCTAACGACTGGTCCATTTATAAAATTTAAATTCTGGATCTAAAATTCATCCTGAACCTGTCAACCAGTACAGGGAGGAGAGGGATCTGGGATCAGTAGGAATGTGTTGCCACTGATCTGGGATCAGCAGGAATGAGTCGCAGAGTAGCTACTGATCTGGGATCAGTAGGAAAACATTGCAGGCTTTCCACTGATCTGGGATTAGTAGGAATGCGTCGCCACTGATCTGGGATCAGTAGGAATGAGTCGCAGAGTAGCTACTGATCTGGGATCAGTAGGAAAACATTGCAGGCTTTCCACTGATCTGGGATTAGTAGGAATGCGTCGCCACTGATCTGGGATCAGTAGGAAAGCATTGAAACATAGCCACTGATGTGGGTTCAGTAGGAATATGTCGTCCCTGATCTGGGATCAGAAGGAATTCGTCGCACTGATCTGGGATCAGCGGGAATGAGTCGCAAAGTAGCTACTGATCTGGGATCAGAAGGAAGGCATTACAGCCTAGCTAGTGATCTGGGATCAGTAGGGAGGCATTGTAGCCTAGCCATTGTTCTGGGATCAGTAGGAAAGCATTGCAGCCTAGTCACTGATCTGGGATCAGTAGGAAAGCATTGCAGCCTAGCCACTGATCTTGGATCAGTAGGAAAGTATTGCAGCCTAGCCACTGATCTGGGATCAGTAGGAAAGTGTTGCTGCGCAGCCACTGATCTGGGATGAGAAGGAATGTGTTGCCGCTGATTTGGGATCAGTGGGAAAGCATCACAACATAGCCAGTGATCTGGGATCAGTAGGAAAGTGTTGCTGGGTAGCCACTGATCTGGGATCAGAAGGAATGTGTCGCAGAGTAGCTACTGATCAGTGTTGCCACTGATCTGGGATCATTAGGAATTTGTTGCTTCTGATCTGGGATCAGTAAGAAAGCATTGCAGCCTAGTCACTGATTTGGGATCAGTAGGAAAGCATTGCAACATAGCCAGTGATCTGGGATCAGTAGGAAAGTGTTGCTGGGTAGCCACTGATGTGGGATCAGTAAGAATGTGTCGTCACTGATCTGGGATCAGCGGGAATGAGTCGCAGAGTAGCTACTAATCTGGGATCAGCAGGAAGGCATTGCAGCCTAGCCACTGATCTGGGATAAGCAGGAAGGCATTGCAGCCTAGCCACTGATCTGGGATCAGTAGGAAAGCAAAGCAGCCTAGCCACTGATCTGGGATACCAACCACCAAACTCATTGTCTTGGCTTGTGTCGATCTATTTTTTCGTGCCCCCATGAGACGGCGGGAGTAATATCTTGGGTGGAGCTAAATTAAGCTGGCGCCGTCGAGCCCAAGACCGACATTGCCCTGAATCCGAGCGTGTTTGAGAGGATCGCTGTAGTTGCTGATCTTGTCCTCTCTAGTCCAGGCTTCTCTTTCCCTAACTGAGACAATGCGAGCCCTGGACGTTAAACGCTGCCAATCGCACGTATAACGTGTCAGAGGTGAGCCGAGCCAAGCTGCCCTCTCTTTGTTTAGCTGTAAATGCAAAATCTTATTTTTTATATCAGCGGGATTTTATTATCCTTCAGGTTTGCATTGAAGTGTGGCGACCTGTAGTTACTGGGACTACGTGCCTGAATTATTGTTCATTAAAGCTTTGTTTAAAGGATTTTATTGAAATTGTTTGACTTTTGCCTTGTACGGTTTTTTCCTTTACGTGCTGGTTTGTGCCGGACATGTCTAAGCACCAGGTAAGCTGCCGCTGAGGGGCGGGGGCCTTCTCTGGGTTTACTCTCAAGGCGTCTGTTTGTTTTTCTAGAGAATCGGGGTAATGGGTTTTTCCGGCTACCTTCCAACCACTAGGGGCAATAATCCTAAAGATTACAGGAAGCGATGAACAGGAAGTAGGCCATCTT
>JAOYSI010008287.1:0-11613 GCA_025775065.1 Hiodon alosoides | reverse complement strand
ATTAATTATTTAAAAATCATACAATGTGATTTTCTGGATTTTTGTTTTAGATTCCGTCTTTCACAGTTGAAGTGTACATAAAAATTACAGACCTCTACATGCTTTGTAAGTGGGAAAACCTACAGTGTCGGCAGTGTATCAAATACTTGTTCTCCCCACTGTATATATATATATATATATAGTCACTTTCCACACTGAAGATATTTTATTTCCAAAATGGTCTAAAACCGCACTGCTTTTTGTATTATGTCCCCAATCTCAGTGGCCAGTGGCCAAGGACAATCCTCCAGCTCCCTTTACGGAGCTGTGAGGGAAAAACACAACCCCCTTGTTTTTGAGTGACATGTCTGAAAGGGGAGAACTCCGGCGCCCAGTCTGCCGTCTGTGTACTTCAGCCCAAGCCCCGCGGCCCTGATTTATGCCCAAAGCCCAGTGGCGGGTCCTGATGAAATATTTGCTGGTGCCGGGAGGGATCCGGACAAATGAAGTGTGAAGCTCGCGGCAGAGAGCAGACAGCAGCTCCCCTGTCACTGAACACTTACAGCGCGTTGGCAGGGAGCTGCGCTGCGGTCTGCTGGGATACGACCTGGTGTGCTACGGACTGTGATCATTCTGACACAGCTCCCACAGAACATCCGTGCCATAGGTGTGTCGTGGCATTTCTATCCTGGGTATAATTGTAGGGTTTGTGAATATCAGCGTGATTGTAATTAATTCCATATTGGTACTAAAGCTTTGTGGGCTTAAGGCTTTTTTCCACTTTTTCTCCTTGGACTGAGACGAGAATGAGGGGCTTTTCTCGACAGTATGGTGGCCCAAAACATTTGAAATGGAGCCAGTACTTCTAGAAAGTCCAAGAATTTGTGGAAATGGTTGGATTTAATTGTTTGCATTGTGGCTTTTTCAACCAGGGAGTTATACCATCTTGTCATTGGCAGCTGAGATAATTTGTTAAATGAAATTTTCTGATTTAGGATATTTGGGATTTATCTTATTTATTCAAGGGTATCAGATATTGTAGATTAGAAACGGAAAGCTTCTTTATTCCGTTTTTAACAAAAGCAATAAACTGGTTTTTACCATTCTTTAAATAATGTAATCCGTACTTCAGTGATTAAAGACTGGTAATTATTGTAAATGACATACACTTGTAATGTTTTGCTATATCGATTAACCTGAGTAAATAGGTGTTAAAGATTAAAGAATATCACCCAGGCTATGAAAGCTGTGCTTAAGGCAGTCAAGCAATCATTTTATTGCAATCATGAAATAATGATTACAGAATATAAAACAGTGGTTCTATCTGTTTCGAATAATCTACTGTTAGTTAAATATATGATGGTAACAGTCATGTGATTTCCTTCTTACGCACTAATTAGTTATTTTATTATCATCTTGGGAATTTGCATGCCCTCATCTTCATTGCCCCTGTACGATATATGATAATGAAGGATTATCCTTTGAATATATTCAATAAACAGAACGAGTTAATACAAATGGAAACAGCAAGTAGATGATTATAAACACAAATTGTGGCAATACTTCTGAAAGGAAGTCCTGAAAGAACTATAAGCCAGAGACCAAATCTGAGGGGAAAAACATTAAACCAGTTTTTTTTTTTTTTTTTATGTGATGTTGTGATTTTTTCTCTATAGTTTTTCAAATGATAAATAACACAACTATAATTATGAGTAAATGGTTTTAAAACAGTCTTGGTGTTTATGGTTGGTTTGCAATTACTCTTTTGATTGTGACCAAACCCTGTGGGTTTTCACATTAAAAAAGTCATTCATGGTTTACTAAATAGTCTATGTGCATAAATTAATGAACATGTGCCCCTGGCATGGAATTAAACCAACCATAGCTGTGCTATGACCTTTCATGAGAGATCGGGCATATTAAACATTGAACACAATTTAAAATAGCTTTTATCTGAATGAATGTATATTTTAAATAATCTCTAGGTGAAGGAAATGCCAATACTTTACCTCTCTGAAAACTCATACAGTGTCTATAGGAAGTATTCAACGTTTTTCAATCCTAAAATCTTGATACATTTTTTGAATTATGAAAAAACATTTAGGGCCGGACCCAACCAACCCCCTACCGAACACATAACAATGAAATTTGCAATTAACTCTCCTACCTTAAAAAAATGTTTTATCCATGCTAACTTTGCTTATTCTGTGAAAAAGCCAGGTTTCTCTGTAGGAGGGCACTAGACAACAGCTGTCAACCACTTACAGCTCATATTCCATGACATTTTGGTCATTGTGCGATGGCTTTTGACAACTATTAAGTTGATGATTATCTTAGTTCAATATCAGGTCAAAGGATAATGTCAAGCAAGAGGCTTCTGGGCTTGGTTGGGCGATGATAGTCCACTCTTCCATCACACCACCATCTAGGCATGATATGAATTTTTGATTGGCAAAAATGTTTTGATTTCTGAAAACTTTTTGCAACTTCTATTGCGCCACAATGGCTTTGATGTGGTTCAAACCTGAATTGAAAAATGTCTTGGTTAGATAAGTAGTCACCCTTTACCTTTAGTGGCAATCACAGCTGTGAGTCTTTACCAGGTTTTCACATCTGGATCATGGAATATTTCTCCCATTCTCCCATTCTTCTTGGAAAGATTTTTCAAGCTCTGTCAAGATGGATGGGGATCATTGGTGGAAAGCTATCTTCAAGTCTTGCCACAGATTTTCAATCTGACTGAAGTCTGGGATTTAACTGCATAGACCACACTAGGCCATTCATTGTCTTGTTTTTAAGCCACTAAAGCGTTGCTTTGGCTATGGGGTCAGTGTCCTGCTGGAAGGTCAAGAATTTACCAGAATTGTATGATGAATTATATTTAATATGCTTAAAAATATTGTCAAAAGATATTAAACGGAAAAGTGCAGTAAATATAAAAACATATATTTTTGTCTCTCGCAAGAGAAACACTATTCAACAGTTCCCTGGAGAGGGAACTCAGATTTAATTTTCATGTAGAATGCTGCATGCTGCATGTAGAATGACCTGCACAATTACCCTGTAGAGTTTGTCAGGGTGAACATTGGGAGCCACAGTATTCCTGCTGCACCGGATTCTTCATAGTTAATAAAATCAATCAATAAAACACTACAGGGCTGCAAAGTGCATATTGCCATTCAGAGGAAGAAAATACGAATTACTGGAATTACTGAATGTACACATCAGCTCTAAAATAAATGTGCTATCACAGTCTCGCTAATCAATAGAGAGAAAATTAATTTAAGAATAATTTGTAATTAATTGTAACTCATTTGTAAATCTCATGTAAAGATATTTCTAGAGTAGCATTCTACCACTTGAGAAACATTGCCAAGATTAGACATTTTTTAGGTGATCTCTCGTTAAAAATATTATAGTCCTGTATGTTCCATCTAGATTACTTCGCTCACAAGAGGCTGGAAATCAATATATACCCAGAATAAGCAAAACAAAGTCTGGAGGAAGAGCATTTGATGCAGAGCTGCACAACTATGGAATAGCCTCTGTGTGTGCCGGAATTGTCTCTACATTTAAAGCTAGATTAAACACGTATCTATTCAAACTTGCACATAGTCAATAGGGGGACTGTGACAGAGAAAGTACTATGGTTATTAGAAATTTTTGGAGCTAAGAACCATTCCTATTGTCGAACCATCACTGGTGGTTCCCCCCTAGTTGGCCGGGTTCGGTTGTGTCATGCGTTGTTTCAGGCACTCACCCTCTTTGTATACTGCCATAGATATACTGTATGTAACTGTAACCACCCACAAAGTTTCACTTATCAAATTACTTTACTTGGGATCATAATGTATCCATCGGTAAGCATTAACAATGTGCTATCTCTCTCTTTTGAGCCACTATTTGAGGCATCCTGCAGGACTGCATCAACTCCCACCACAGTAACCAATAGAGCCTTAAGACTGGACTCCAGCCGTCTGGGCCTCCACCCCATATAACAATGTTTTGGATTTTCCCTCAACTCCTCTCCTGGAGGGCAGCACACACTATGGACATTAGATTCTTTATTCAGCTCCTAGTGCTGGCCAGCAAAGAATGGCTTCCCCCTTTAAGCCAGGTTCCTCTTAAGGTTTCTTCCTGCCAGCCTTTGGAGTCTTTCCTTGGACTTATGTGAGTGCCAAATAACACACTGGGCACTCTGGTGCATACACAAACCTGTAGACAGTCATTAATAGAGGGTTCTACTTAAAGACCTTTCCTGGATTCAGCTGAGTGGAGTAGTGGTTTGGAACATGTAATATCATTGGGAAGAGTTTGGATAGAATGCATGGTCAATCCGATTGTACATCTGATACATGGACTGGATGAGAACCTGAAAAATAATTGGATACATGGACTGGACTGTTGAGTTTCTGTGTATGCTTGGTGTTTTGTGTTGTTTTGTTGCTTGGGTGAGTGGTTTAGCAGCCCCATTAAGTTTTTTAAACTGAGGTGGGCTATCTCTTAAAATAAACCCCCAGCAAGATGTTGAAGTGACCATATTGTTGTCTTATGTGAAAGAACATTTGCCCATATATATCATCATCCAGGGTGCCAACCTCATGTGTTACCATTCAATTATACCTAGTGATTTATTAGGCACACAACCCATCAATGTGAAATGGCAGGATCTGGAATTCATCAGATCTGGTAACGCTTTTCCAATTCTTTATTGTCCAATGTTTGTATTCCTTAATCCACTGCAACATGCAATTTCTTGCATTTTGTTGACAGGAGTGGAACTGTCATATCTCATTCAGGACAATTGTGTGTTTTACATCCTGAGCTGAGATTGCACAAGAGCCCAAAAACACAAGCTATACCTGTGTGTGTGAGCGGATTTTGGTCTGGCTAGTGATTGAGTGACCTCATCACCTTACAGCAGGACAGGGCCGGACAGACACGGGAGTTCAGCCCACTTGAGTGTTGTGGCATGTGTATTTGTATTTATATTTCCTGTATCCTTAGCCTGTCGGGATATAAGCGTCTGAGGCACAGTCCGAGATTGCCATTTTATACTTTTATTTCTGTTATTTTGCCCACTTGTTTTCTCTCTTACCATAGCCAGGAGCAACCCTGGTAGCCAGGGCATTCAAGGGCGGAAGGGTTGTAACAGGAGGGACATGGAAGGGTAGGCAGAACCACAGTGAGGGAACGCAGCTCTTTCACATATCTCTATCCGCTCTGTTGGGTTGGTGGTCACAGGGACGACTCGTGACAGGAACCTTGTACTTAAAAAAAACCAGCAGGGTTGTTATTTCTGACATACATAGCAGTGTACTAACTACCATGCCATGTTCAAAGTTGCTTATATCTTTCATCTTGTCAATTCTCCCTCTGAACTAGACAAACAGAATCCCTAGATACCTGCCAAGCTGCATTAAATAGCATAGTCTGGATATGTGATGGTGTTACTGACTGCACAGTCTATTTCATGAGAAAGGAAGTGGCCGCTATTTTTCACAGTAGTATTTTATTTCCATCTTTAGCGTTGTAACACCTTCCTTATTACCATTATTATTTTTTTATTTTTTTACTGCAAGGCAATGAAAACTTTGTTTTTGTGTTGTCGAGTGCACAATAAGTTAAGAACATATTTTGAGATGTCACCATATATAATTTCAGTGTCCTGCCAACCAGCATTGGTTCATGGTTGTCTGAATTAATCCCATCATTCCCATTTCCTTCATTAAATGGTAATAGCTAGTCCCTTCTGCTCCCAAAGTTTCATTGATGACCCAGCAAACCAGGAGTAGTGTGCCACATGCGACATTGAGTTCTCAAACTCAAACCAGTGATTATAACAAATCTGCACCATCACCACAGGAATTGCAATTATTCTTGAAAAGCTTTCTTGTCTTAAATGCTTTTGTAAATTTTGGCTGCCTGTAAATTTGATAAAATACGATTAATACAGAAAACAAATGATGTACTGGCTTTATTGTTTGTTTTAAAGTGCACATACAATATAAGCTTTTTAAAAAGCTCCATTATCAAAGAAAAGAGTGTGAGGTATTACTGAAAAAACGCAATGGAACCAGCCAAAGCCATGTATTTGTTGCCTTTAATAAAAATTGAAATCACATCAGACACTCCGGCTAATTCAAAGAGGGGCAGTTGTTTATACATTAAATGCTCAGAAGACCTCATGGAATACTTCAGTTGACCTTTTCATCTTATTTCAAAGTTCTTAAACTACACATTTAGGCATGTAGACATGGTCAAGATGATCTGCTGAAGTTCAAACCAAGCATCAGAATGGTGAATAAAGGTGATTTAAGTGACTTTGAACGTGGCATGGTTGATGGTAAGTATTTCAGAAACTGCTGATCCACTGGGATTTTCACGCACAACCATCTCAATAGTTTACAGAGAATGGTTCGAAAAAGAAAAAATATTCAGCAAGCGGCAGTTCTCTGGGTGAAAATGTCTTTAGAGGAGGTCAGAGGAGAATGGCCAGACTGGTTTGAGCTGATAGAAAGGCAACAGTAACTCAAATAACCACTCATTTCAACCAAGGAATGCAGAAGAGCATCTCTGAATGCACAACATGTCGAACCTTGAAGCAGATGGGCTACAGCAGCAGAAGACCACACTGGGTGCCACTCCTGTCAGCTAAGAACAGGAAACTGAGGCTACAATTTGCACGGGCTCACCGAAATTGGACAATAGAAGATTGGAAAAACGTTGCCTGGTCTACTGAGTCTCGATTTCTGCTGCGACATTCTGATGGTCGGGTCAGAATTTTCCGTGAACAACATGAAAGCATGGATCCATCCTGCCTTGTATAAGGAGTTCAGGCTGGTAGTGGCGTAATGGTGTGGGGAATATTTTCTAGGCACACTTTGGGCCCCTTAGTAACAATTGAGCATTGTTTAAACGCCACAGCCTACCTGAGTATTGTTGCTGACCATGTCCATCTCTTTATGACCATAGTGTACCCATCTTCTAACGGCTACTTCCAGCAGGATAACGCGCCATGTCAAAGCTCACATCATCTCAAACTGGTTTCTTTTCACTGTACTCAAATGGCCTCCACAGTCATCAGATCTCAATCCAATAGTGTACTTTTGGGATGTGGTGGAACGGGATATTCGCATCATGGATGTGCAGCCGACAATTCTGCAGCAACTCTGTGATGTTATAACGTCAATATGGACCAAAATCTCTGAGGAATGTTTCCAGCACCTTGTTGAATCCATGCCTCAAAGAAGTAAGGCAGTTTTGAAGGCAAAAGGGGGTCCAACCTGGTACTAGCAAGGTGTACCTAATAAAGTGGCCGGTGAGTGTACATTCTTCAATACTTAAATGTATTTAGATTCATATCAAGGAAGTACAAAGGCGCATTTAAAATTTTCAATTTATTGATAATCAAGGGTTACAATAACCTTTCCACTAACTAAATTATGGATTGTATTTAAATGCTTTTCCTTATTAAAGGGAAAGAAAGGCCAAATGTTGGACATGCCCACAAATGCAGAAAGGCGTTTTATATTTGGGCAAATAGTTTTATAGTTGAAAATAAAATTAAATGAAAATGGAATGAAAATTAATAAAATCAAAACCATGTCTCAATGCATTCTCATTCTCACAAAATGTAAAGTGAAGGTAAGTTTAATAGGGCATTGTGGATTTATACAGTCGAATGTTAGATTGCACATGCATCTGAATACTGAAATATTTCAAAATTTATATTATTTGTTTATTTAATTGAAACAAATAACATATGTATTACACGGGGTTTTGTTAAGGAATAGGATTGAAAAGATTTGTTTTAAAAAAACTCACTGTAAAAAATTAAATATGAATTTTTCTATGTTAATGGTATGAAATTTCCAGGTTATTAGCTTAGTCATAGGAGCATAAACTGTCTGTTTGAGGTCCTCGTTGGCATGAATTAATCTGCTCTTCATCTACCTCCAGGCGGAGAACACCTTTAGCCAGGTGCTTGAGCAAAACAACAAAGAACAACAGATATATTAAATGGTATCTGCAAATACCAGATTGCGATTTTTCAAGTTTGTTAATTTTTTTTAAGTTTGTTATTCTTTTACATGTTTCAAAATAACTTTAAATAAACTTCTATGAAAACAAACAGAGGACTGGGGTTAACCTGGGGAAAAACGAAAATACCTTTTATGAATTGATAAAGTTAAGATGTGGTACTGTTGAGGATGGAAAGCCTGTTCATATCATCAGTGTCTTTTTGTACTTGAGAAGAATGTTAGGGTCACAAAGGCAGTATCGGTTTCCTTGTAAGGTTGCTCTCAGTTGATGAGTCCATATCACCAGGCCACAGAAGACCTCGGTACGTGGAAACCAGGTGGCTAAAGTTGGCAGGAATATCGTGTGAAATACATGTAAAGCTGTTTTATAATACTAGGTATCCTTCTGAGTGATGCCACCTTCAAGTTGATGGAATCCAAGCTGGATTTTTATTTTTTATTTTTTTAAACCATAAAATCTGCTGCCATTTGCAAACTTGAATTGTGAATTGTTTGATGCAGGAAAAAACATTGGGTTATTATCATGACATTGGTTCCTTGAAAGAGAAGCTGCACAGTAGCTGTGGCAGAGCCCTGCACACAGCTAAAGTGATTAGCTCCAGCCGGACACTAACCAGAATAACAGTGACACAGATGCGACCACTGAATTCATGTTTCTCTGTGGATATAAACAGAGAGCATTTCCACAAAATAATCGTTAATTCAACTGTAAAGTTGAAGGCAACTGATCCCGCTAAAAAAATGAAGGTGAAAATTGGCTAGACCCCAGGAAGGATAACCATGCAAATCACAGGCACACAAGGCTGTGAGCAGGCTAGCTAGCAAACAAACTAAAATGCAATAACAAGACAAATTTCTAGTACTCTACACTATCTTTGGGCCACACCTCAATTTGCCAGAGCCAGCATTATGCCGTACCTTTAATATCAGGGGGATAGTTACATGAACAGCCTTAACATATACATTTATATGGGTGCATGTACTAACCTGTTTTGTCAAAGAAAACAGAATTGGTTGACTTGTGTCTTTTTGGTGGGCATCCTGTGACATGTAAGCATATGGATATGTATGACAAAATTGTTTTGATAAAAATTGTAACCATAAGTATTTGCTATATTAAATAACTATAGAAACACGTGTATAAGATGGAAGCATTGTCAAAAAAACACATGGTGAAGTCGTTTCTGGTTGGTATTTACTGTCATGTCCTCAGTTTTCTGTTCCAAACCACAGAAACGAACCAGCCAGATTGATAATCCCTGTCAGCTCTCACCTTGAGACAATCAAACCGTAGACTCTGTGAACAGAGGAGCTTCTGTTAGACTTGTGTTCACTGATATGAATCCGATCTTAACATGATCAGGGCCATAGGCTGTTTTCGCTTGAGTCTGGCTCTTCATTTGTCTTCCTTGCATTTCTAAGTGTTTCCAGACTTGATTGAGACTTCCTGTGAGCTTTGAAAATTGCACTGAAGTCTTCTAGCAACTTTATACCAATGTCAGAAGCAATTAGAGTATATAAAACAGTACTCTGTCAGGATGGTAAATGCTGAAGTCATTTTTATATGTGTGGGATTCTTCTTTTTTATCTGACTTAAACAGAATAAAAAGCCATGCCCTTTGCTAAACTGCACCATTACTTACTAATCAGGTTAACCATATATTCTCAACTCAAGGTAATGGGTTCACAATCGGCAATCAGGAAAGTAATCATTGAGTTAAGATGATCTTTTTAACCACTGAACTTGTGTTTTTAAAGAGAAAGAAATTGATTAACATATATAAAGCCTGAAACAGATTGTTATAATTATAATTATTTGTTTACCTTTTTTCAGATACTGGCTTCATTCAAAACGCAATAAATGCCCTTACATGATCAAATAATAATTTTGCCATGATTAAAAAAACATTATTACTATTCTTGCCCCCAAATGCTTACTGTGTATGGTTATGATTATTGCTTTGAATAATGCCTTGCCAGATCCCCAAAGGTGTTGTTCAAGTCTTTGCGTTATAAGGGAGAAGCATCACACATCCCC
Source organism: Hiodon alosoides (assembly GCA_025775065.1). Lineage (NCBI taxonomy): Eukaryota > Metazoa > Chordata > Actinopteri > Hiodontiformes > Hiodontidae > Hiodon > Hiodon alosoides. The sequence goes on along the minus strand of JAOYSI010008287.1, from coordinate 1,551 downwards.
TCTCACAATTCTCCATGTGTTTAAATTATGTGCATCACTGAGCATGCAGGATGCATTGAAATCTATGAAATCTGAAAATCTGTGTTTGAAACCACACAAGAGTTTATGGGAGGTCACAGTATGTTGTCAATGGAGCGTATCTGCTGAAAGAGAACAGCAAGGGAGCAGGAAAGGTCAAACTTGCCTACGTGTGTCCGCTCTATGCTAGAGGTCTTAATCAGGGTGGGTATTTTATAATTTAACATTTTTCTCTAGTGCGACCCCATGCTTGAAACCAGAGGACTCGGGTGCATTGCTGAGGGCTTCCATGTTTATCCTGAACAAGTTGCCGGTGGAAAGTTGCCGATGCCGGTTAATCATTTTTATGGAAGATTAGGATGGGTTTTAAAACGTGCAGCTCTTCCTCAGTTAAGGTGACTAAGAAGGTCTCCTCTCGTTATAATTGGCTATCCTAGTGTGAATGCCCCATTACTTACTTAAAGCGCACCCTATGGTACAACAGTTATATACATTTTAAGCTCATTGAGCACTTTTAATCCCGCATATAGTAAGGTTACTCAGTACAGTCGGGAGCCATTCGGCAGTTTAGGTCAGCTCAAAACCTGCTATCCAGCCACATAAAAGAACATGAAACATTGTCAGAGCTGGGTCTGAATTTAAAAAAAATCACTCTTTATGCTGGAAAAAACGAGCACTTTCAGACACCAGTGATTAAAGGAAGCGTCGCTGTTGGCTCGTATTTACCCTCCCTCACCACAATGCACAGAATCCGAAGCCTTACGAACCAACTGGCCCTGTGAAAACAGTTTAGAAAAATGGTTCTGAATTAGTTATGAGACATGTTTGACATTAATGCCCGACTGCATGTTATTTTGCTTTGAAAACATTGGAGGTAGGCGACAGGAACCAAGGACGAGGATGTTTAGTTACCAATTTAAAAAGCTGCACAGCGCAAGTCTTGGCCTACATTATATTAAACATGTGGAAAAGAAAGGTTGGCTCCATTTATTCTCTCTGACTGTTATTTCTGGCAGAGCTGTCACTCAGTAAATATAATTTGCGGTGCTGTAAATCAGACGCACACAGATCTTTTAGGACGGACGCTTTTGGGGAAGTGGATCAGATTTTTCATCTCATTTAACAGTGAAGCCGGACAGACGGCTTTGATCTTTTGTTTAAGCCACTGTTAAAGTCTGCCCATAACTATTACTCTCTCTAGATAAGAGGGGGTCGTTGATTAGACTCAGCTTCACTGTAATTTGTCAATGTTAGGTTAAACATACGGTTGCTAGATCATCGTGCATTTCTTTACAGTAATACATCGGCTGAGAGAAAGAACTATATATGTTATGCTGTGACGTACACTCACTGGCGGTGAATGGCTCGAAACTCAGTGGTTCGGATCTCAGTGGTTTGTGACAAGTATTGTTTATTATCTTTCACTCTTAGATACTGTCTAATCCATTTATCACCTCTCAACTGGAAATTCCTTCTACATGTTGAACAATAAGCTTGATGAACATTCCCTGGTACAGACTTAAACCCTCCCGC